>JACXIV010000028.1:1296839-1426741 GCA_014737475.1 Bombus confusus | reverse complement strand
CTCAATTATTTTCAATCAACGGGAGCATATTGTTATATGTTAAAGGTATAATTGTTAAAAATTAATCGAGTAACTATTTTAGATTAATAATAAATTATTATAAATGAATAACTTAATTGTTATAAATAACTAATTTAATTGTTATTAATTAATGGCTTTAACGCTATAAAGTAATTGTTTAAATGTTGTAGATTAATGGCTTAAGTATTGTAAATTAATAGTTTAAATGTTGTAGACGAATAGTTTAAATGTTGTAGATGAATAGTTTAAATGTTGTAAATTAATAGTTTAAATGTTATAACTTAATATTTTAACTGCTGTTAATTAATAGTTTAAATGTTAATTAATAGTTGAAATGTTGTTAATTAATATTTAAGTTGCTTATAAGGAAGTAAAAGTTTTCTTTCTTTTATCGGTCATGTATCCTTGATAACATTTCGCATGATTGGTTGCACGGTAATGATCATTGTCGATGTCACGGTAACGATTTTATGAAAAGTGATTTTTTCATTAGAATACAATTGAATTCAATAATTTTCCAACTTTTATTGTAAGTTTAAGCTCTTAACAGTTTATTACAGTCATGATAATTATAATTTCTCTATTTTTCATAAGCTGAAACAAAATTTACACTTCTATGGGTATTAGTTTTTAACTTATAACTGTCTTAAATGTGTATAGTAAATGCCACTTTATGACAAGAATATTTATTTTATGTCAAAAGCTCAAACTGGCCAATATTCTTGATTAAAAATAACAACAGCATATACATATATACATGTACAGATTTTGATCGGTGTAAAATAATTAAAACTCGTTAGGAAATTTCTAGTTCTTCGTCGTTTATAAAGCTCCAATCATCGAAAAATTCTTGTTCTTCTTCTTCACTCCGCGAAAACACTGGCACTTTCTCTTCCTCGTCCTTCTTTAAAGCAATTTTTTAAAACCTACATCAAACAATTTTTATGAAAATACAAGAATTGCACGTTGCACTCACCTGCAGCTTGGTTTTTTCTCTCTCGATCATTAATTCCAATTGCAATTCTTTCTTTCTGGTCTCCCTTTCTTCACAGATCTAAAATTTATATCAATAAACTTTTCTAGAGATGCATTTATCACGAATCTTAGAATTTCTTAGCTTTTGTGTTTCAAAGTATTTAACTTTATAATTCAAGAGCCAATGTCCAAGATATTCGACAGGATCGAAAGGTTTCCTTGTAATTATATCGCGAAGAGCATATGCCAAAGGTTTGCTAAGCAATTGTTTCAAGTAAAGACTGTCCGACGATAAATATTCGTTGGATGAAGATGGTAAAGACGCGAAAGAATCGATTTCATGTAGACATTCTGTTTCAGATTCCCACAATTTCCGTAATTCTTCTGTTTCTTCAAAAGTAAAGCCCATCGCGTTTAGAAGTCTATATAGAAAATTATAGTTTTCTTAAAACGAGGTAAGAACGCTATAAATTAACATAAAAAGTTCCCGGCTTCGTGAAATTAGTCCATATTTCAATAAATTAAAGCCAGTTTGCAACCGATGATAGAAACGATATAGAACAGTTCAAATTGAGTTGGATTAAATTTGAGTTAGGTTACCTAGTTTTAAACTATTTAATTTTAATTTATCATATATGCAAGGTTCTGTTTTATCATACTCTATTCTATTTCGTCCTATTGATTGTATAAAATATAAAATACAATACGAATTGAAACAAATGTTTGTGCCTCGATTTAAAAACGAACGATATCACTTAAAGGTTAATATTTAAATTTATTCGACCTTCGAAATTCCTCGGTATAGCCAATTTTTAAAAAAGTATTAATGAAGCTTTGACTCATCGATCTTTCACGCAAAAATTTCACGATTTCTTCTCGTGGAGCTAAAGTTTCTTCGTGTGCTTCCTCTGAATCATCTTGTACAAGTCTCTTCGATATTTTCTTGGATTTTTCAATTATTTTCGCACGTTCTTCGTGGCTAATTTCTCCTAAGAAAATTTCATTTATTTCTTTCGTAGTAATTCCCACATTTTTTAATATTTCATCCGCCTCTTCACTAATCTCGTCGAATTTTCCTTCTTTCAATTTCTCCAAGTCAGATCGACTCAAACCATGTTCCTCTAGAATCTTTTTCAGCTGATCGCATTAAATTTCAAATAATTAATAACCTTATTAATCGCCAAATTTATTATAAATATAATAGATATATAATACGTCGTTTAGTTTTGATTGTTTTTCATCTTCATCTGACTCCATTATTCTATTCTTCTCAAGGTTATGATTATTTTGCAAAGCTGTTTTATTTCTTTGTACCAACTTCATGACGCAAGAGGATTAATTCATTTAACTATATATATATATATATATTTTTTTTTTCTACATTTTCGTATAAATATTATTCTACATATTCTACTTATTTTCACACGTAGAACAACCTCCTGTCAATTATTTAGTACTGCCCAGTCCGGAATTAGCCATATTCAAGTATATACTTGATAAATTTTCAAACTCGATTTTCTCAAAAACTAAACTTTAAATGGAAAATTTTTATTCCATATTTTGTTCTTATCTTTTCATAAGGAATCACCTTGTGCCGTCTTGTACATTCAGCCGCACCCTGTATATATATATTATATATATATTATATATATATATATATATATATAAAATTTCAAATTGACTTTTTCCATTTTTCCAACAAAAGATTTTTCTTTGTTTCTTTGTGACTTGATCGCTCCATTTATGTTAAAACTATACCTACTTTACAAAACAGGTTATCGCTTTCTTACTTATATTTGTTACCTGTTTGCTAAGATTGTAATGGGCGAAAATCTAACACAAGGATAACAATAACAATAATAATAAATATTAATTCAAAAAACAGGAAGACGATTTAAGAAATTTTATTGACCATGCTAGAAGATTGATTCATTTAAAATTACGCACATTCTTGTTTCATGGAATTGCGATAAGTTGTATCTTTTAAACGGTTAGGGGGAAAAGGAAACTTTTCCTTGAAAAGTTTCGACACAATTTCACATTCCTGTTGGATCAGTCGTTATCAGAGCCGCGTGTACGAAACTGCAACGTAATCTATCTGTTGGGATCACAACCGTTTTATCAATCAAGGTTTCTCGAGGTGTTCGTCGGGGGTATAATATCGGTATACGTACAATAACCGCGATATAAGAGGAGACGCGTGATGTCGATCGCGGCGAAAGTTGAGATCACATTGCCGACATCTTATTGTCAACTTTGTTTCGTTTCGTTGATTTCAAATTGACATTTTCACTTCCATATCGTTCCTTATTTCTTCGTGATATTTCATTGTAATATCGTGCAGTGAACAGAGAGAACAGAATGGTGAGTGATCGAGGTGTGATTCTTTCCTATTTCTTCTTTCCCGTTGTTCACATTTATGGGAAGTGCAATGGTTGCGAATATTGGATGAATACAACCGTATTTATTGGTAATCAGATACCTTTTTATGTGATAAATGGAGAAAAGAACAAAATGATGTGTGATCAATGGTCGTATTTTCTTCCCATTGTTGATATTTTTGGGAAATATAGCAATGATCGTTATAAATTGAAAATATAACTATTTGATACGTACACGTTTATCAGGTGTTTCCGTTTGATGAATGAGAAGAATTAAAATGGAAGAGAAAATAGTGATCCAAATATCAATAATGAATTCTTCTGTATTCTCGAAATTACTTTATCTCTTTCCACGTGATTCCTTCAATTTATTGTTAGTTTTATCTTTGACGTTTCGTGATCTAATACATTTATCGATCGAAAGGTACCGAGTATTCAAGTTGAGGTAGGAATAAATCCAGTATACTTACAATTTAACTCATCAGACGTGCAACGAAGAGTTGCAAGCAAACGATAAACAACTTCGCCTATGTTTTTACCGGGGCAACATCGGCGATAGCGAGATTTTACTCACGCGATAACGATCGTTCGACGGCCCTAAAAAGCTTAAAATCTAATTCGTCGCTATCTATCGACGGCACAGTTTTATTGCGACCGATTCGTAATTTTACACGACATTTGTTCTTCTATTTGTATATTTGTAGAAGCTTTTCACGAATACGTTATGCGTGCTATACGAAATATTTTCAAGTTTTATTAGCACTATAACGAGATTCGACTATCATGACACAATTCATTTCTCAGCTACTGTCGTAATGTTGTGATAATAATTCCTCACTTTCGTGATAATATAAATATTCATTATGGGCTATTAAATAGAGATAAATATCGATTCTTGTACTCTAAATTCTTGTACTTTTACACGAATAATTCTATTATTACAGCATATACGGTAGCTACAAAAAATATTCGTATCCCTTCTTTCCAATAAAGCGTTTTTTCATCAGACTCAATATTTCATTTTCATAGTATCAAATTTTTGTGGTCATATGAGAATACTACAAAATTCTGTGAAACTTATATATATATATATCTGAAATTAATTAATTATATAATATTATATAATAAGAATGTACTATTATACATGGATGAATGCGTAATAACGTTGGCTATAATGCAATAGAAGGAAAAATTAGATGCATATACGTAAAAAAAACGTGGATGATTTTGGGAAAACCGTTTAAAGAGTAACATTTGCCAGAAAGGATTTCCTCTATCTGATTCGTCTCTTGAAACTATTGAAATTATGTAGAAAATATTTTTGGTATTATAACCAAAGATAAGGAAGACATTTAGGTGGCCTATTTTATATTTATTTTTATTATTGTGTCGCTTCCATGCTCAGACTTGTTCTACCAATTTCCATGCACATTTTCCAGTGTTCAAATGACCCTTCGCTGATTGTACAAGGTAACGGCCACTTTCCCTCTTCACTCACCCAATATCTGTCTGCGTTCTCCTGTAGCTGCCAGCTATCACACCGTGCTCTTGCCAATAACTTCTGTTCCTCCTTTACTTCACACCCTTAAATATTTTGATAAACTTTCCGTGGTTATTCTTCTATATTTTCTATCGTATCTTTGGACCATCGTATTCTACTGTACAGTTTCAATTTTTGCATATCTTCTTTCCTCCTCCATAGAAACTCGCTTGTGTCCATCCTTCTCTCCCATTTTCCAATGTGACTTCTCTACACTTTCTTCGCTGTACCCACATTCTTTAAAGCGTTCCAACTTTTCTTCAAGTTCTTTACTATATCCTTTTACGGCTTCCTTAATTATTTTAATATATAGACGCTAAGTACTATAGAATACACTGTAATAGAATACAATTGAGCGACAGTAACTTACACAGCGACAACAGTGATTTATAAATCTTTATAGAATAACGAAGGCCATCGAAATCCAGCGTTCGCTATGGACGAAACGGAGAAAACGAAATCACACGAGGAGCCAAGGGAATCGATCGTTAGATGTCCGGAAACCGTGAAAGAAACGGAAGCAAGAAGCACATGGAACAACCAAATAGAGTTCTTAATGTCCTGTATCGCGATATCGATAGGTTTTGGTAATATTTGGAGGTTCCCTTTCACTGCCTATGAAAATGGCGGTGGTGTTTTCTTAATACCCTACATCATTGTTCTTTTCGTCGTTGGCAAACCATTTTATTACCTGGAGGTGATCCTTGGACAGTTCTCTTCATCCTCGTCGATCAAGGTTTGGAATATTTCGCCTGCGTTTGGTGGTAACTAGATAATTTTAATGATCCGTTATAGATTATTTATTTTCGATGATCGTATTTTATTAATATCAACGTAAAGTTATGTTCATTCTCGGCAATCGTATTTTATTAACTTTATTATCAATGGAAAGTGATTGAAAAGTATAAAGTAAAAGGTGTGTATTGCGTTTGAAAGAAAAAATTCAGGTCGTAAAATAATAATATTATCAATCGAATAAGTAAATGAATGTTATCATCGAATAACTGTACCAAAGAATTATTGTCTTAGGTGTTGGATGGTCGCAATTCTGCTCGAACGTGGCATTAATGACATATTACAGCTCATTGATGGCTCTGACGCTCTTCTTTTTAGTCGCGTCATTCTCAGCTGAATTACCCTGGGCGAAGTGCAGAGAAGAATGGGCTGATTATTGCGTCGATTCCAGCCAAAAAATCGATAGTGAATCAGTCAATGTTAGCATGTTCACTAAATTATTATACGAGAAGGAACGCAGAAGTTCCGCGGAGCTCTACTTTCTGTAAGTTATATTACAAAAAAAAAAAGGAATAAATCGAAAAATAAAATAAGAAAGTTTCTAATTTCTTTATTTTTCTGTTTTCAATTTTCGTTACCTGTAATAATTCCAGGAAAGTGGTTCTTCAAGAGAAAGATAGTATTGACGATGGAATTGGACTGCCGGATTGGAAATTAACGTTATGTCTCCTTTTTAGCTGGCTTTGTGTTATCCTAATAACGTTCCAGGGTGTGAAAAGTTCAGGGAAAGCTTCGTATTTTCTAGCAATTTTCCCGTATATTATCTTATTGAGCCTTCTGATCAGGGCAGTGACCCTGGAAGGCGCTGGAAATGGGATTCTCTTCTTTGTTACCCCGAAATGGTCGAAACTTCTGGAGCCAAGCGTTTGGTACGCGGCTGTGACACAATGTTTCTTCTCTCTTTCCGTCTGTTTCGGCGCTATTATTACGTATTCGTCGCACAACGACTTCAAACATAACGTATACAGGTAAACGAAGTAATTCATTCTTATTTATTAACCATCTGCACCCGGCTTCTGAGAGGATAAAAATCTAGCCAACAACTTAGATGTTCCCGTCTAACGAAGGGATTGCTGATGATTATACAGGGTGTTCGACTGTTATGTATACAGGTGTTAGAATATTTAAGGGTGATTCTTAAAGCTGAAATAAGCCGAAAATCAAGAATTAAAAAATTGCGTTTTCAACTATGTTTTTTAGTTATTGACAATTAAAAATCGATCAAAATGCCACTGCAGACGAGCAAACATTCTTACAGGAGCGAAAGGATGTTCAGCCTAAGCAACGAAACACGCAGTATAGCACAAAATTACACAAGTCGCAACTTCTCTAAAAATATATGTTTCCTCAGAGTTCTGCCTTCACATTGTATGAAAAAACAAATAAAAAGATGAAATATATGAAAATATGCCGAAATATACCGACTGCAAAGGGTTAATTATACCGAAAAATGTTTCAGCTAAAAGTTGAATGGCTTCAAGGGGGTCGTGTTTCGATGTTACTAGTTTACCAGTAAGTTGACGCGTAAAGCTCTTGTGGAGGTCAACTTTCGAAAAGATGAAAAACACTACCTTTGTATTTATTTTCCATGATATTTGTTCTCATACGATAAGTTTTACAAAATCAAGGTATAAAATAACTCTACCGAACAAATAGCTTCCCGATACAAGTAGATAAATAAATTTTTATATAGAACCTGTATCTCTGTTCTATCAGAATCTATTATATTTGAGCTACATCGATTAAGGCATTGGAAAACGTACGATTACATTTATAGGGAAAAAAAAGAAAAAAGAAAAAAGAGGAAACAAAATTTACCTTCGCGTGTTCTTTACAAGCCCACCAACAGAGAAGCTACTAACACGAGAATGTGTCGCCCTTGAAGCCATTCAACTTCTATCTGAAATTTATTCACATTTCTCAATATAATTAATAGCGTGAAAAATATTTCAGTTCCGACTGTTAGGTGGCTCACTATAGTAAACACTATAATAAAACCCGAAGAAGAAGAAGAAAATTCTTTTCCTCGTGTTTCAGGGACGCACTCATAGTAACCAGTCTCGACACTTTAACGAGTTTTATAGCGGGTTGCACGATCTTTGGGATTTTGGGAAATTTGGCTCATGAAATGGGTATGGAAGACATCGACAATGTAGTGAAATCTGGAGCTGGACTCGCGTTCATCTCTTACCCTGATGCCATTGCAAAGTTCACCTTTGTACCTCAGGTAAACATAAATGAATATATTGTAAAACGAATATTAATAAATAAATATATTCTACAGTTAGTTAGAACATGTATAGATATTGAAACAACTAAAAATCTTTCCTTTCATTCGTTTTGTTCGTTCTATTTCCTTGTAGTACTTTTAATTCTTTATTGTTTGATGTCTTCGGTTAAACAAAATTCTTTTCAAAACTATTTCATGTGCTACTTTAGTCCTTCTTAATCTAGTGTACGTCGAAGTTGAATGAGAGTGTGTACGAAAGATCTATGGTAATCCATCTCATTTTGTAATTGATAGGCAAAAATTAAATTATATATAATTGATATAAAATTCTCGTAAACTAACTCGAAAATAAAAAGGTTATATTCTATACCTTTATCTTATTTTTCTGCAAGGAATCATGTCCTACACGCTTTTACACGCTATTCGGCCGGATCATATGTACATATAAAGCTTATTAATATTATTATATAATTATATATCTTAATATTATATATTAAGTATATATAAGCTTTAATTTTTACAAAAAATGCATTTACCTGTTACAGTTCTTCGCAGTTCTGTTTTTCGTGATGATGTTTGTCCTCGGCGTGGGAAGCATCGTAGGGATGGTGTCAGGAGTGGTGTCTTGCTTGAAAGAAAAGCTTCCAAACATGGAAATCTGGCAAATCGTGCTTTCCGTCTGTTCAATGGGATTTGCTGTTAGCACAGTTTACGTCACTCCGGTACGTAATTTACAAATCTTGACGTTTCTACCGTTTTACCATCTGCCTGTTTCTTTCTTCTTGTTCGAAGATAATCTCTCAAACACTCCAGCAGTATTAAAATAGTAATACGATAAAATTGGAATAATCTTCAAGCATTTTGTTATTTAACCACACTTCAAAGATATCAATTATGAAAGTACTTACACGCAGAATTACGCATACAAGTAGATACATTATACGATATCTAGTCAACTTTCTCAATTTCGAGTTATTTATCTTTTCGACGATGAATGATAAAAAATAAAGAAATGAGGTTGATTTTCACGGCAGATTGTAGAATCGTATTTCTCTTTTGACACTGATCGACAAGTAATAACTCATTAATTTTACGCAGGGTGGACAATTTTTATTGACCTTAGTCGATTACTATGGTACATCGTTCGTCGTGTTCATTTTGGCTTCTTTCGAAATCACTGCCGTAACATGGGTATACGGTTTGTACATATGTTGTATTTTATATCGATTTTACATTTCTACTTTGCATATTCATTTGAAAGTTAAATTGAAATTTTGTTCGTTATATATCCATTTAAGGTTTGGAGTAAAGTTTCGTGAAGTGGAAATCTCACGAAGTAGAATAAATTTGAAAATAAGGGAAATTAACAGAACTATCGAGTAAATATCGTGTCTTTTTAAAACAGGTATGGAAAATTTCCTAGATGACATCGAATTTATGCTGGACAGAAAAACAAGTAGTTACTGGAGGATTTGCTGGTTCCTCTTGACACCGTTAATTTTGATACTGATTTTCTTTTACACTGTCGCCACTCTTTCTCCCTTGACATACGGTGACAGAGGATACCCGGCTACGGCTCACGCGGCTGGCATAGTCATACTTTGCTTCAGCGTTTTACAAATACCATTCTGGATGATCGTGGAGATGCTGAAGAACAGAAACTTGCCATTATCGAAGGTACCGAATTAAATTCACTTACACCATCCATTTAATTTTCTTCTTTAATCTATCGTTTTTATTACATATACATATAATATTGTTTTTATAATATCTTTTAGTCATGATTTATGTTTGTAATTTATGTATTAGATTGTCCCAAAGTTTCTTTCATTTTATAAGGAAATAATAGATGCACAATATTTTTTGTTTTATATTATTTTTTCGAATTATGTACGATCCATTTTGTTCCAACAGATTCATACATAAGTTCTAATAGAATCATACATAATTCAATAAAATAATATTAAACAAAAAATTGTGTGCATCTATGATTTCCTTATAAAACGAAAGTTTTTGGGCAACCTAATAAATCCAAGACCAATTTCTCTAAGCCATCAGACTGAAATAAATAAATACGTGCATACATATACATATATACATGAAATGTAAGCCAAGCTTAGATAAATGTTGTTTGAGATGTTGACTTAAGATAATGAATCATTTCGGCCACTACGATCATTTTTAATAAGTTTTTACTTTGGCGCGTTGTCTTTCTTTCGTAGAATTTAAGGAAATCTTTTCTGTCAACATCGAAATGGGGGCCGATAGAAACCAATTACAGAAAAGCTTGGCTTCGCTTCAAAGAAGAGAAACTAAAAGAGAGAAACGCCAGGACAGAGCCCAGATGGCTTCAATTGATATACACTTTAATTTGTAAGAATGACAGAAAAGATTAGGTGTACTGATACAAGATCTCTATAGAAACTCCACTGAGTACAATTTTATACTTGCGACGTGTTTCCGCGTTTATATAAGAAATTTCAACGTACAAAAATGTACAGAATGTAAGTGCTTAATGTACAAAAATATATAAATTATCCGAGGTAAAGTGCTCATTATAAGATTTAATAAGCGGACAAGAATTTCTTTAGTTATGCTAGTTCGTAGGAATGTAAATTTGCATAAACATCCTCAGTCTAATTATTATATACATGTTATGCTATTTCTCTGTTCCTTAAGTCTGCAAGGATTACCGAAGCAAGATAAGAATTTAATATTTATTTGTATAAGAAATTAATATTTATAATACATAATGTGTTTGTTGAATGGACGAAACGTCGTCATTTTCATCGATACGATGGTCAACAAAGAAGATACGGAGAAATCGTGTGCTGACTATTAATCCTCTCCGACCAACAAAGCTACGATTCTCCACCTCTTCTTTTCCAAATTCATCCTCGCTATCCTCTTCGAGTCTTTGAATTCCTTCCATTCTTTGTACTTTACAGGATCCTTAGGTCCCCAATCGGCACTCGGTTTAAGTATCTACGAGGAGAATATAGAAATAAAAGAAACATTCCAATTTTTCGTAGTGCGTAGGGCGTTCCTTATCCAAACACTCGTTATCCAAATATCATAATTTCCCAACGTTTTATTAGATAACATAATATCAGAAGATAATATTTCCCAGCAGCGGGTGCATTTTTCCGTTTGTATAAATATGTACATATTTTATTGATGTTCATATGTAATTTACATATGTACACATTTTGTTAATGTTCATGTGTAACTCATATATGTGCACATTTTATTAATGTTCGTATATTCTTTCCTTTATTCGATTCTCTCTTTTCTATTTTTCCAAAAATGATATCATACACGAACTTGTCATCAGAATGGGATGATTATAATATTTTAGCAAAAGATATAGTGGAGGTTTATTATGGAGGTTTTGAGTTTCTCTTAATGCTTACATCCAAATAAGATTTCCCTTCGTTCTTGATCTTACTGACGAACATCCAGATAGGAAGTTGAATCACTCCTAGTCCCAAAATTAACCATCCAGCGACTGAAAAGAGAATTAGAATTTTTATGAAACGGGATCAAACGAGGTTTAATTGAAATATGGTAGAGATATATGTTTCTCATAAACGATACACGGAATTTCTATATTTTCATTATCGAAATTCCGAGTTTCTATAATATACAGTGCCGTGAATAATTATAAACTCAACTCTGTTTTCAGATTTTTCATAATGTTAAAACAACAATCGACAAAATCATCTGTATAATTTAATATTCATATATTCTAAAAATAATGATTTTTCTATGCAAGCTCAACTTGCGCTAAAGCTTGTTGAAGCTAAGAATTCATAGTCACTTGTTGCATCTTTCTTCTGATCGCACGCGAATCGAGCAACGATGCTCTGAATTTCGATCGAGATGAAATAAAGAAATTTTAGCGTCACGAAGAACCGTGTAGAATTTGTCGTACCGTAGGCAGAGGTCGGATAATATTCGCCGTTGTACGTGATCGGCGTCAGTTCAGAAAGGAAATAAATAAGAATCGAGAGAAGCGTCAACGGAGTTAGGTAATACCAGCAGAATCTCCAGTAAAACGAAGGTCTGCTTCCCACCATAAATTCTATATCGTCTAGAAGATTATCGACACCTGTAAGAAAAGTAATACTAATAAGTGAAGTAACCGGTGATTGCTCGAAGTGTTTCTTATAAAGTGAAAAAGATTACAAAGGAAACGAAGAATTACCGTACACCCAAGAAACAGCGATAATCTCGAAACAAGCGAGAAACACTATGATAAATGTGCCTCCGAAGTAGTCTACCAAGTTCAAAACGTATTGACCACCCTGGAAAAAAATTCGATTAAATCAAATTAAATGTTCTAACAAGTTCCTCCTTCGAATCAAATCGATCAAAACAGGCTTGATTCTATTTGATATTGGAGAAATATGTTGGATGAAAATAAACAAAATAGTTGAAAGAAGAATATTTTCTCAGAATCAAAACGTCTTAAAATTCAAAGCGTCTTAAAATTTAGGAACATATTTTAGCAATTTCACTAAAATTGCAGTTTGAACAACAAATTGTAACTACTTTTTACGCATGACGAGTATACTCGTCGAAAACAGCTAGCTGGTTAATGGCCAACGTTTTTCTTGTAAATAGTACATACAATAGAGAAAGAAGTCAAAAAGCTAAAAGTTTTATAGTTTTCTATGACCAATATAATGGCGTATGTCATTTTCTTTATATTTGCAATATTTTTCAAGAAAGAAAAATTTCCTTCGATTTTTTTAAATAGAGCGTTTTCATAGAATTTAATGCTGAATGTTTTTATGTATCGTATCAAAATGTGTGTCGAATTTGGACATGACGAATTTCATCCATTTGAGGTACAATGAGGGTCAAGGTTAATAACGAAAGAATTATCTCGAGTATTACGTGCCAGTGTGTGTTTGAACGTGTACACTGTCTTTTCACGAGTTCTACGGTAATTGTTCAATATGATCTCATTGCGCGTGAATGCACATCTCAATTCGACGAATAATATTTTTCATAGCTATTGCTAATATTTACAGAGATGCCAATGTATATGCTTGAATATCATAATCCGATTGTGAATAACAACAAATGGTTAGTCAGATTTAACGTGCTTGGTCGTATTATCAATAAGGAACACTTGTAACCACATTGACACGTAATACTCGAAATAATTCTCTCGTTATTGACCTTGTTTGACATGGATGAAATCGTCGAGACGCGTGCTTTCATCCAATTGTTCTACAAATCATAATTGTCCCAAACAAATTATACTGATACATCATTTTTTAACATCCTCCTTCGTTATGCGTCTCCGATCTGTTGGAACAACGGTTGTATTTTGACAACTAGAATTCAAACTCATAATGACAAATTATATACTTTCTGTCGTTGATTATGATATAAAAGTAGCAAATATCAAAAGGTGAACGAATGAAGTATCGAAAGAAGCAGATTAAAATTTCAGTTTAATTACAAATCAGTGTAATTTTATCTGATAATGATAATATTTTGTGTAGGATGTGCCGATGTGAGCCCAGTTTGAGTTACCCTTATCAGACAAATATGATTGTGAGAAAGTATTCTTCTTTTCGCCTGCATATTTACGAAATATATGCTCGCGAAATGGAAGCAAAGGAAAGACCTAATTGATTACGCTGCGACGATAATATGTCGTTAGTAGAGCCGAGAAATTTGTAATTGTTGAAACTTGTTATACGTCGCCGATCTGCTTGAATATAACGACATGAATCTATATTATAAATTACTGGAATTTAAATAAATACTTTGCACGAAGTACTTACTCTCGTACAATAAACGATTCCAACGAGGAAACCAGCGGATGAAACCCCAGCAGCGATCTTCCAGTTTTTGATATTTGGAAATCTATCTTTGATAACGCTGTTGATGACTGCAGTGAATGCCACGGTAGTACCAATTCCCAAAATAAATAGCATCAAGAAGAAAAGCACGGAAAATAATTGTGGGACCACGGTAAATTTCGCCAGAGCTTCCGGATAAGAGATGAAAGCTAAGCCTGTTCCGGCACGAACCACCGTGCTTATGTCTTTTTTGCCCGATTCGTGAGCGAGATTGCCCAGAATCCCGAAAATAGTACATCCTGCGATCAGGCTCGTGGCAAAGTCCATGATCGTAACCACTGTACAATCTCTAAAAAAAATATTTCCTTTTTAAATCTCTGGTGCAGAAAACTTGCGGTCTACGAGCCGGAAGTTTTCTCTTTTTAAACCGCTTTCATCAATTAGAATAGAATCTTCGGAATTTTTGAACATTCGTATTTCGCAATCGTGCAAACTTGCGAAATTCGTTGCTATCTCTTTACCTTTGTAAATCTGTAAATATTCCAATTTCAAAGGTCTCGAGTTCCAGAATTTTAGAATTTTCAAGCTTCTTTCACATTTGACAAATTTTTGCATTGGCAAATCTTTTAGCCTTCGAAGTTTCGAATTTCTTATAATTTTGCGAATTCTCCAATTTCCCAATTTCTAAACATTTCTATTTCCGAATGTCCAACGTTTCGAATGTTTATATTCCTAAATTATTTACTTCTTGAACGTACGAACTATTCCACTTTATCGATCGATCAATATCCGATTGAAAATGAACTTTGTATTAATCAATCGCACGATCGGAAAGATATTTCGGAATATCGTATGTATCGACAAAAAGATTAACGCGTTATTTTACATCAATGTAGATATTATCTGGGATCAGATAAAATGTTGAACAAGTTGGAATTACCTCAATACGTTATGGTCGAAGCGATTGTAGGAGGAATACATGATAACAGCCCCGAAACAAACTCCAAGAGAGAAAAAGGACTGGGTCACGGCTGCGTACCAGACCGATGGATCGAAGATCTTTTCCCAGGTTGGTTTGAAGAGGAATATTATTCCATCAACAGCTCCTTCCAAGGTTACTGCTCTTATTAAAAGACTTATCATGATCACATATGGAAATAAGGCGAGGAAATACGCTGCTTTTCCGCTACTCTTCACACCGTTGCTCAGCACTACGAAAACGAACATCCAGCTGGCAAACAGAGATAGAACCAATTTCCAAGATGGGAATCCCAGTCCTTCTAGTATTCCAACTTCGTTAAGAACCACTTTCCTAGGTGAACGAGGAAGAGGAGAATTGATTTTAATAGTAAAAGTTTAATAGAATTAATTCCAATTTTTTAATTTAATAAAATTAATTTTTACGGTAGTTTGTAATAATGTTTTGCCTGGCAACTTCGTTGAGGAATACCTTATTACGTAATTAAGGGGAAGAAAACTTTGTTTTTAATAGTACAAGTTTGGTAAAATTTTGGAATAACCGATTCGAATTTTTAAATGTTCATTCAATTAATTTCTATAATATTTTGTAATAATATTTTGCATCACAGCTTCATTAACGACTATTTTATCAGGTGATTCAGGGGAAGAAATGATTCTTTCGATAGTAGAATTAATTCTAGTTTTTGAATCTAATAAAATTAAATTTTGCTGTTAACGATATTGATTTAATAAGATGACGTTCTTATGGTACTCGTTATGGAGGAACAATTAGTGGAAGATCAAATTCGTCAATGTGAAAATTTATTAGAAAGTACAACCTTGATAACTCACCGAAAGTATAAGTCAGCAGAGCTGCTTTTGCTGCTAATATTTGCCATTATTTCCCTGTCAATTGGAGCGCTGTCGAAGCAGATATCTTTCCATTCTTCCCAGCAAAAGGACCAAGGAAGAACCGATTGAAAGCTAGCCAGTAAATAATATACCGCCAGTGCCATCAGAGAACAATAATACGTGACTACTAAGAAAACTGAAATCGTCACACCATAACCGATGCCTGAAAACACCGAATTAAACATCATTGGAACTGTAGTTCGCATTCGAATAATTCGATTAATCCGACGATATACCTCTGAAAGCAGGTGAAATGGACCAAACTTGTACACAAGATCTGCTGCTAAATTGTCCTAATGTCATCTCCAGATAATAGATTGGTTTCCCGATAATAAACAGAACGATGATATATGGCACGAGGAATGCACCACCGCCATTTTGATAGGCAGTGTAAGGAAACCTCCAAACATTTCCCAGGCCAACCGAGAATGCAACGCAGGACATTAAAAATTCGATTTTGTTATCCCACTGAGCTCTCTCAGTTTTTCCCTCTTCGACTGTGACCGTGGTCGACTGAAAAGATATATGTGATCGGATTAAAGTTTTTCTAGAAGTTTGTAGGACAAGTTTATAAAACAAGTTTATTAATACGTGGCCAGAAAATATATTCTCCTAGAATTCCAAACATTCAACGGGCCTGAAAGTTTCGACAAGAAGACAAAAAGTTCGCGGCGAATATCAGGAAATTTATGAAAGCTTAATAAAGAAAAAGATCGAGGGCAGATCATCCGAAAAAACTTAACATTAGCAATGAAAATGTTGTGGAACTTGCAAATTATTCAAGCAACGAAGATGATAGGTTTGTGCCAATTAAAAAAAAAACGTTGAATGTTTTGAACTCCGCGTAACTTGAGGGACGAGTGTACCATACCAAAGAACGTGAAAGCAAAACTTACCCCATTCTCCAGCGGTTTCTCGCTTCCAGATATCATAGAAAGCCTATACGAGCCTTGCACGCCATCGTTGTTGTCGATGAAGTGATTCTACAAACAACAGGCAATCACAATCATCTTCCGTCATTATTTTACGATTTCCAACGATTGCAATTAAAGTCTACAAACTTTTCAATTACTCTGCCCGTTTACGTAACTCTGTAACCGCAATATATCAACGAATATTTCTCTCTATTTCGACTATTCCCTATTTCGACTTTGCGCGAACGTTCCGTGACTAACGAATAATTACGATCAGATATAAATCCGATAGCGGAGAGGATCCCGAATAAAACGTCGCGTTTCGTCGGCAATTCCATCGAATAATGATAAAAGTAAACAACAATTTCATTTCTGATCTTCGGAATGATCTCGTTCCTTTGTTTTCCCTTACAGATTTACGAAAGTGTAGTAACTTTCTTAAATGTAAAATATACACGGTGAGGAAGATATAAATAGATATTTCTGACAATTCAGCTGATACTATTTTTTTTTTTTTTTTTNTACACAGATTTCAGATACGTTGCCGAAGAAATAAAATTCTAGGAATATTACTTTTTCGCCAGAATGTTGGATTCGATGGCATAATAACATTAATTTAGAAATAGTGCAGTACTTATGTAAGCGAGTACATATCTAAATGAGTCGTGAAAACAAAATCTCCTCATTTACAAAAATTGTTGAATATTTATTTGTTATTTACCATAAAAAGTATCTTTTATGTCATCTCTTTCACAGAAAAATAGAATCGCAAAGAACATAAAAAGATAGAACCTAAGCAGAGATTAGTCTGGCGAAAGAAAGTTTTATATGATTCTGAAATTTTTATAGAGTTCTAATATATTTTAAGCTTAAATCGAGATAATTCGAAGTTGAATAACATAGTTGTGCGTATGAATCAGTTAAGACGTATAATAGAGAGATTTACAACTGCAATTTAGATTAGGCTGCCTATGAGCTGTTCCCATGTGTTTAATAACGAATTATAGAATATTGTGCGCATTTATCGAACTTCAACTTTCCGTGTATCAATAACAATAGTAATATAAAAGTCAACAGTAATGAAACATATAAAAGCGAAATCATCTTCTTGAAAATATTGGTGATTGATACTATCTTTTTTCTTACTTCTCTGCAAAATATTTCTTATTTTATAAGATAAAGTTCGTAAAATGATTCTATAAAGGCAAAGTCTACGTAAATCTTAAATCTTAAATTGCCTGGAATAAAATCCGCGCGAATTTTTCTGATAAATTTATCCAATAACAAGCTTTCCTCCTTTTTTTTATTTTGCTTTGTATCACATTCACGTAATCACGATGAAATAAAAATTACGAACCTTTGTGCAACGCATAATCACTCCTGCACGCGGTTAGACTGTACGGATCGTTGCCAAGTGATCTAAGCGCGATCTTTGCGAGGCAAGAGCATTTGGAAGACTGATCGACGACTCTGTTCACTCTCATAAAAGTGTGTCGTGAGAAATCTTGAAAAACACAGCCATATAACACTGTAGCAGCATTTTTCCAAATTCGAATCCTTGCACATGCATTTTCTTCTCTTTCCCTTCCCGGACTATTTTTTTAACACTGTTGTTTTCTACGGAAAAATTTCGCTTTATAATTCTAGTTTTTTATTCTAATTATAATTTCATAACGAAAAGAAGAAAAATTTCACTCTATAATCTTAGCTTTTTATTCCTACTACAATTATGTAACAATCTGTGATCGATAAATTTACCATTTTCCATTGTTCTATGATTTCATTTATTCCCACGTGCAATTTGATGAATGAAATTTTGTAATGAAATTTTTTAAATGTAGTCTAGAACCCAAAAGATTCGGTTTGGAGATTTCGGAGCGCACGTCATATCTTGTGCACAGACGTATACAAATAAAAATGGACACGTTTGTCGGGCAAAACTAGAAGCAAGTTTATATTCACAATTAACAACACCTTGCTAAGAACTGTACACAATCTGAAAATCGTGTTAGAAAAATCTGTTTCGCGTGATGTACAGTGGTTTTTTTTAAATCGAACACGTCAAACGATCCGTGACATAAGCTAGACTGTTAGATAGACTATTGCACGATACAGCCAACTGGTTTTCATTGGTAATTTTAAAAGGAATTCTTCTCTGTCATAATGTCATCTAGTTGTGGAGAGAGCAAGAAAAAGAAAAAAGAAAAAAAAGCCACCGACGAATGAAAAGTCACAGTGTTCCGATTTTTACTTTCCACGCTCGAGTGAGTTTAAACACGTTCCTTTCAGGCTGACTCGTTATTTATGGTAATTATATGAATGCTTTCGCGTACGACCTTTATGGAGATTAATTATAGGCCTAGCAATCATTTTTGCGAAATTTCTCGTAAGAAATTAGATTCCACTGTTTACCTTGTAATTTTTTACGCGATTGCGCGATAAATCTGGCTTCTTTTCACTTGCATCGATTATTTTCAAGTCATGGAACGTTTAATTATGCAGAGTGAACAATTGAACGTGATACATAACGTAATTCACAAGGAATTTATGGGAGGGAAAATTGTGCCGAAGGTACTGAATGAAATTTCGATTATTTAAAAGCCATGAAACTTTTTATTATTGAGAATGGACAACTGAAAAGACAAACGATGTACGTTTCAGGAAGTTTGTTATTAATTTATTGTAAGAAAAATCACACGAAAGATATTAAATTCTCGGTATTTAAAAATCATGAAACATTTTATTGTTGAGTATGAACGAAACTGAAGTGATAAACGATGCGTGTTTTAGGAAATTTGTTATTAATCTATTGTAGGAAAAATTGCACACAAGATATTAAATTCTGATTATTTGAAAATCGTGAAACATTTTATTATTGAGAACGAACAATTAAAATGAGAAATGATGAAAGTCTTAGGGAACTTATGAAGAAAAAGTTCTGAACAAAAGAGATAAAATCACATAGACGTGCGAATCGATTTATTTCTACTTTAAAAAAGCTTCAACACAACCGCCACGATGCCGGAACTTTTTTTCAGCTACGAATTCCTTCCATTCTAGTCGAATCTTAGGATCCAGGGGTCCCCATTTCTCTTCGCAGGGCCTGAATGCTGCTTTCACGGTCTGCAAAGAAAAAGTGTTAATTATTAACAAAGTTCAGGGGGTTCAACAATTTTCCTATCTTTCAAGAATCTTTCCGATTTAACCGAAATTCTGCTTGATTTCCATTCGATATAATCTAAAAACAACAAATGTCGATAGTATACAGGATGAATGAAAATTTATGACAGTCTATGACAGACACTTACTTCGATCAGTGATGATGATCTTAGTTCCACTAATTTCTGCAAAATGCAGCCAACAATCGCGACGACTCCTAAAAATAGCAGAAACCAGCCGATTCCTACCAAAAATTCGATTAATCATAAATTAATATAAAGTGTATTATATATATTAAAAAATTATTAAAAATCAAATAATAAAATATAGTAAGTATATTGATTAACAAAGTATTTAATAAAGTATATACTCATTTATACAAGATGTATCATAATATGTGTGTCATATTTTGTGTATATATGTGTATCATAATACATATATAATACTATCGTATAATGTAGAACTTGACGGGTGAACAGCAGACACAATAGCAATGGAAAAAATTTAATAGTCACTGTAATGTTTCAATAATTTGCAACTGCTTAACTTCGTAAAAGGCACTCAAAATAACCACTCTCGGTCTCTATACAAGCTTGCAATCGTCATATCTAAGAATTTCATGATTTTTTTTTCAGGGGCACGAAGGACTTCAAAATTGGGAATGGACACCGAGTGCACAGTTGTTTTCAAGTAGGTCCAGATATGAAAAACTAACAGATCTAAATTCGGGGTACGAGCAGGCCAGTCAGTGAACAGATTCCACGCGACCTATCCGTTCACGAGGGAATTGTGAAGCTAAGTAGTTGCAGACTATCGGAAATTGAAACACAAAAATAGTTGGCAATACTTTGGAACAAGGACAAACAGGATACATGTTCACGTGAACATTTTTCATTGTTTTTCTGTCTCCTGTTCATTGCTGAAGAGGGTTCCATACATATTATGTACACCCTGTATATTTCTTCAAAATAATATCTATAGCTTGGTGCAAGAAGAAGTATCAATGTGAGTGTTTATAAAGTTGAGATATCAACACTTAAGGATATATTAAAAAATTCATGTTCAACATGACACAGTTGTTTCTAATGTTTCAAATTCCTATTCTAATACAGAAAGAGAGAATTAAAGCTTATGCTATTTCTGTTTTTTTATTTCGACCTTGGTATATTTTGCAGAAAATTTATTTTATGAAAAATTTTATCATTAGCATATACGAATGCCGTTATTCTCATTTCTAGATAGAATTTGAGATTGTCGTTTCTTACATGGAATAAATAGTTTACAAACTCAATACCGAGTTTAATTCATTTTTGCAAAAATATGCCAAAATATAACGATATAATACACGTCACCCCGAAACTTTATTTCGGCGCGGTTAAATAATTATTCTCTAAAAATCTTATTTCAGAGTGAATGTGAAAAAAACGAGGAAGAGAGAACATTTTGCTGACCGTAAGCATAATCCGGAAATGGTACGCCGTCATAAGTGGGTGATTCGTAAGTGACGATCGTGCAGATCAAAATAAAGATCATCAATAGCGGTGCGATCACAGCCCAACAAAGTCTCCAATAAAATGACGGTCTTGCACCGAGCATGAACTCAGCATCATTGAGGAAATTTGACAGACCGTAGATCCAGAATATCGTTACTATTTCCAAAACAGCGACGATGATCGCCACGAATGTACCACCATAATAATCCACCAGTGTTATGAACCATTGACCACCCTTGAATCATTAAGTTAATATTTAAAATTCTATTCTTCGAGAAAAATTAATATATATATATAACTGTACAAAAGTTCTAAAAATTCTCCTTTCTTTCTCCTTCAAAATTAGAAGGAAAGACATTGTTCGTCGTAGTAATTATGCTTTTTCTATTCTTCGATTCTTAATTAATAATAATTCAGCTGATTAATAATTATGCTTCTCTAAGCGCTGGAAAATTTCTTTATCTATTTTTCCGAAGAATCATCGCAAGAAGGTTTGAACATTTTGCTAAAGCATCACCCGTATAGTAAATTAGAGGCTGTAATAAGTATACCTTCAGAATGTTTGTAGATTCTTTTAAAGCGCGAAACGATAAGAAATCGGCCAGGGACCTATAATGCCGACCGCGTTACTAAAAGACTATAGTATTACCGGCGGAGGATTGATATTGATATTTTCAAATACGTGAAATATTCTTACAGGAGTGATATAGACGAGGCTAATGAAGTATCCAAAAATTGAAACGAGGAGCACCAGCTTCCAATTTTTCACGTTCGGAAAATGGTCACAGAGAATGTTAAAAACGGCGCTGCAAAGGGCCACAGCGCTTCCGATACCAAGAACAAACATCATCACGAAAAACAAGACGGCAAAAAGTTGAGGGACCACCTGGAACTGGGACAGTGCTTCAGGATAGGAGATGAAAGCCAGTCCTGTACCACCACGAACAACTTTCGATATATCCGTGGTACCCATTTCGTGAGCTAGATTTCCAAGAATGCCGAAAATCGTGCATCCTGCTATTAGGCTAGTGAAGGTATCCAAAGTCGTCACTATCATCACGTCTCTATCGAATGAAATTAAATTTAAAATTAAAATTTAGGTAAAAATTAGAGGCATTACATAACAAAAGTTAAGACATTACGTATCGTTATTAGTCGATTTTGCAAATTTTTATGCGTGTATGGTAAATTTAAAAGTACAGAGATATTGAGAATATACGTAATATGGAAAAATATATAAAATATAGAAAATAGAGTACTACCCGTTATAATAGTTAATGGGTGAAACAAATCTATTTAGATTCTGTTTCTTCAGCTATGAGTTGCGTTCATAAAAATATGTATTTGCATAAACATCTGCAACCTAGTAATCCATATATTAGTCCGAAAAGTTTCTTTCGTTTTATAAAGAAATAATAGATGCACAACATTTTTTGCTTTAGATTATTTTATTGAATTATATACGATCCATTTGGTTCTACTGGAAGAAAACGAAAATGTACAAAATATTGTGCATCCGTTATTTCCTTATAAAACGAAAGAAACTTTTGGAGGGTCCTAATATTATGTACATAAATCCAAATAATTGCTTTGAGAATTTTACCTGCGAATGTTATGTCCGAAGTTGTTGTAAGAAGAATACGTGAGGATTGGACCGAAGCAAATTGATAGAGAAAAGAAGCATTGGGTGATGGCTGCGTACCAAACGCTTGATTGCCAAAGTTTGTTCCAATCCGGAGTAATAAAGAAAAGAATTCCATTGGCTGCGCCCTCCAGTGTTACCGCTCTAACTAGCAGAGCTATCATAACGAAATAGGGGAAAATGGCAAGGAAGTATGCTGCTTTCCCTGTACTTTTCACCCCACGACATAGGATACAGAAAATCGTGGCCCAGGTTACGAAAAGACCCAGACAGAGCTCCCACGAAGGTATTCCAATTCCATCTTCGATAGAGTCATATTCGTTCAGGACAATTTTTCTGGAAAGTCATCAAATCGGGAGTTAAACGAAGATGTACACATATATATTAAATTTTAATACTATTATTTATTAATTACTAATTCATTTAACTTTCTAGAATTTATCAATTGATTAACTTAGAAATGTATTATTAAACTTAATTTCATTATTAACACTTAATTACATGTTGAAGGAGGAAGATTGGAAGAAGAAAAATAGAAAGATATAAACTGAGTCTCTTGGAAAACAAATTGGATGATTCCACTTTTCCTTAATTTCTTAATTTCATCTTACATGAGTTTGTTTGTAGTAAGAAGATGTCACAAGCATGTAACAGTGAATTCTAAATGTGTGTTTTTGAGATTGAGGTGCTAGTTGTCACGTCTAGTAGTAAGTTACGTTGAATTTTTTTATAGAAACGTTAAGGTAAATTACACAGAAACGTGAAATGAAAGATTTCCAGAAGGATTAGGGCTCGGATTGGGCATTGGTCATTAAGCAATGACAAGGATACGAATGAACTAAGAAATCTCGAGTGAGCTGACTGTATACGCATTAGATGCTTTAGATCGATGGTAAAACGAAGCTCCAAAAGAATTTGAGCGCCTTGTTGTCTATTTTCGAGAAATTAATGAGTTCTTTCTAAATATATTGTACTTCATAAATTCTTTTAATACTAACATATTATGTTTTCTTTAATATTAAATTTCTGTAATTTATTTTCATAAATTTTTTATTATTTTTATTTATTTTAGTAGTCCTGCGTATTTCTACGATCTTGTAGCTGGAACGTGCAAACTAAAAATACTTGAAACATAAGAAATTGCTGCAACAAGAACATTATTTCTCGAATACTTTCTCGAAAACAAAAGCATCGAATATTGGGCATTGAGCATTGACTATTGGGCATTGGGCATGAACCAGCAATTAGGCACGGATTAGCCACAAATTGACAAACTACATATTATTATTAATCCTTACTAACCCGTAAGGATTTCAGAACTCGGTAGGAACATCGGCAGAGTGCTTGAGTGAACGTTTGGAAAGTGGATAATAAACCGGCGATTCGAAGATTCGTCGGGGACATAACTGTTCATGCATGAGGTAGTCTATCGGTGGTAAACGACTTGAATATACGACCTGTATAATGCAGCCGCATTGCCAAAGGATAGAGATTTTGTCTAAAGTATCTGGCCACGGAATGGGAAACGCATTATTGCCTTTTTGGTAAGCGGATTGCGAGGGTTCTGTACGGTTCTCATCACAGAATCTCGAAGAATAAAGCTTCTTTATAGGAAAATTTAGCATATTTATATCTTCGACAAATTAGATTCTAAAACAACAGCCCTTATGTTTGATCGAGGACAGGGAAGAGGATGGGAAAATATAATTACTGTCACTAAACTGCAGATTTTTATACATTTATAGGAAATTTGAAAGTACAAAATTACATAGAATGCATGTAATATGAAAATATTCATATATATTTTATTAATTACATTCTCAAACATACGAATTTGCGTAAAGACCCGCAATCTGGCTATCGCTAAAATATACTAAGATTTCCGGCTTGACTCAAAGACGACACGTGGAAGGCAACTTGGAAATATTATCATATTATCATTATAAATAACATCGCATTTGCAAAGTGATTGAAAGAAATTTAGAGAATTCTTCGGACTAAACCAAGATCAATTTGAATATGTGCGTAGCTTAATTAAAGCAGATCTTGAAAAGCCTCACAACCGTTTTGCGAAAAATTATGTATCATTGAAAGAGAACTTTGTAGCAACATTAAAGTAAATTACAGGAACATAAAAGACAAAGTTTCCAAGTGCATTGAGCATTGAGCATTGAGCATTGAGCATTGGGCTTGAGTATTGAGTATTGAGTATTGAGTACTGAGCGTTGAGCATCGGACTTTTTATGGAAATGTTTTAATCACGTTAGTGATATAATTATTAATTAAATTCTGCGATTAAAAAATGTTGACAAACCTAAAGTATAGTTCTGCAGAGCTGCGAAGAGTTCTATCATCGTCGTGCAACAAATGTGTACTCTTATTTACATCCTTCGGAACTGTATCGATGCATTGATCCTTCCACTCTTCCCGGCAAAAAGACCAAGGTAGTTGAGATTGAAAACTAGCCACCAGATAGTAAAGTGTTAAACTCATTAAACCGCCGTAGCAAGTGACAACGGAAAATGCTGCGATTGCCTGGCCGTATCCCAAACCTAAGACAGCATTTATATCAATAATATCGGATTTTTATTCTAAGAAGCATTAAAAGATATTTGTATTATTGTATTAAAAGATATTTAAATTATTGGAATAATTTTAAGTGAACTCTCACATATTTTTCTGCAACCTTGAATAACTTTTCATAACGAAATTTTTAACAATTCCGGCGAAAGCTCGGCCAAATTAAAAAATATGCAAATTAATTATATCGACTAAATTAACAGTAATAATATAGTAGTAATAATAGCAAGTAATATTCCCATATAACTTTAGAACGGGATATTTATTTAATCAATTACTAATTATTATTGCAATTGCAGATTACTGTATATCTGCATATTTTTTTTGCAGAATCTCTATAAAAAAAGGGTGAAACTTTTATACATATCCATTGATATTTAACAAACGAATGAATCTAAAATAAATAATTAATTAACTATTGACAATTATCGTAACAAGTGGCATGGTTACTGCGATACATATCTCCGATTTCTCATCAATATTAATATTAATATTAAACCTTTGTACAAAGATTAATTTACATTCCGTGGAAGCTTCTTTAGAACTTGTACTTTATTCTTCATGCATGAGAGTTCATGCATAAATTAATTACGTATAACGTGAATTCTGTAAAAATGCATGGCGTCACTCTTATGCAACGACTCCATGCGATAATTGTTAATGACTATTTGAAGAAAAATTCTGCTAAAAAATTGTGTGTAAGAATTCGTTGGGAACTTTATTACACGACTTTGTTGTACAATTCCAAAAGTGGACGAATTCTTTCCTAGAAAGAAAAGCAATTAACGAATTTTCAATAAATTAGATGGAGAATTTCCTTATATCTACCCTTGTCGCACAGTAATGCGCTTCTTGTCTTACATACGGTGTAAGTTTGTTCTTATCGAATAGTACTGTGTTCCTTATCTAACACCTCCGCAGATACCACCTTGCACGTTCTATTTACCTACATACACGTACTCCCGTTGCTTCTACGTAATTCGAACCAAATCCAATAGATGGCAACACCGAAGTGAACATAGAGAAAGAGGACAATATTGTGCGATAAGGACAGACATACAATGGCGGTCACAAGAAAGTTTTAAATTGATACACTGCGAATTTAAGTAACTTTTGTGTTAACAATTATTTACCATATTGATAACAGTCACCTATTCTATTGTATACGTTACGGTAAAAACTCGATTATTCAAAGCAATGCAGACTGGATCTACCTTGAATAATCAGAAACTCTGATAATACGGTAAAGTCTTTCAGTGTTCGTAAATCGTATAATAAAATCAGAAAAAACATCTTAATAATACAATTTTATAAATGTATATAGATTTAATTAATTATTTAATCGGTTAAAAGTTTGATAAGATGCTTCCACAATACCAAACTATTTACGCTTTCGTACTCTTCGTGTTAAAATTTCGAAAAGAAAGAAGTTAAATTCAAAGCACCTCGGATAATACGAATTATAATAATTCGGTTAAACGGGCCTCAAATAACTGAGAGTCCACTGTATATTTATTCATTGCTCTTATTAAATAAATTTTTTTTTCCGCCACTGTATGTATTCGTGTCAGACAAAGAGAACGGTAATGTGTAATAAGAATAGCAATAGCGTTTAGTTCGATTTTTCACCACTACATGGCGATAGTGTCTCAATGTCCTATCCATAAATCGAACAAATTTTCGTTAGTGAAAAAGATTAATTAAGAGCACATTAGTTTGCGAACTTCTGCAATTGTATCTGGCTAATTGGACCCTCAACTTTCCTTCGTATGTAATTTGAACCTCGATATACATTTATAAGAAGGTATATTATTTACGTTATATCAAATTGATTTGTATACTTTTTCGGATGCAGTACAACGCACAGTTTAAGTTTCTATAATTACGTAGAATTAAACTACACAAATTTTTATACGTACAATACGTGGACGGAAAAATGTTTATATTATGTAAGTATATTTTATTTCTCCAGTTATATTCGTAAAGATGTAAAGCTTAATGAAAATCCTCAGTCTACTCATTAATGCATTACCTTTCATGGCCGGTACCATGGCCCAAGTTTTCGCGCATGATTTGCTGGTAAATTGACCGAGGAATCCTTCCAAAAAGTAAAACGGTTTGCCGACAAAGAATAACACGATTATATAAGGTATTAGAAATGCACCACCTCCGTTTTCATAGGCAGTGAAAGGAAATCTCCATACATTTCCTAGACCAACGGAAGCAGCGATGCAAGCCATTAGAAATTCTAGACCACCTCCCCATTCTGCTCGCTGAGAAAAAGAAGAAGTGATGTGCAAATTGGTTTTACCATCATCCAGTGGCGTAATATTGGAATAAGTAGTTGGCAAGTATATGTTAATCAGAATAATGGTAGAAAGAGGCCTCGAATGAAAATCTCAATAATTATAGATAAATACTATTAAAAATATTCTGCCTTACAAAAAGTTCAATGTTTTTTATTACACTGTAAATGTTTGTTTATTTGTGGGAATTGAAACTAATACAGGATTTAATTTCAGAGTGGGTCGCTGTAAAAAAGTTTAGATTAAAAATTTCCAAGAGCCAAAAATTTGAAAGTTCAAAAATTCAGAAATTCTATAGAATATTAATGTGAAAGTTCAAAAATTCGAAAATTTCAAACTACAGAAGTTCAAAAATTTCAAAAATCGAAACTTCCGAAATCGAAACGTTCAACAACTCGAAAATTTTGGATCCCAGAAAGTTACAAGATTCGATAGTTTCAAAATTCGGAGATTAAAAAATTTCAAGATACAGAAGAAAACAATGACAAAAAAGATATATTAACCAAGTCCATGTAATTTGTTTCACGAACGCAATGTTAAGAAGCGAAATTCCATCGTTTAAATTGATCGAAAAAATAGTAAAAATTGATCACATACAGACGGACCGATTTCCGATGTTTCTTGTTGCATGTCAGGTTCTCCTTTCGATTTTTCGCCATTCCCTTTTCCCAAGTAAATATTTTCCATCTGGAACGCCTCGTTAGCGTAACCATTCTTCTTCTGCAAATATTCTACTCGTTAATTGAAAATTTCAACTCGTAATCGGACGAATTACTCAAAAATCCTAATCGCTATAAAATCCCTCACATAAGTTCCATTCTCGATCTTCTCCATCTTCATCGAGTATTCCCAAGAATCTTCAAATTTCTTATCTTACAAATATTCTATTCCACCACTAACGATCTTGAAGGAGGATCACTACTTTCCTAGCAGTTCATAAAAATTATTTATCAATCATCACACGTAACGAAATCACAATATCATTTCAGAAAAGATCGATGAATTCCAAAACAGAACTTATCACGGATTTTTCAAGAATTCACTTCACTTCATTATGAAAATAAACACTTCACTGAGATTGGAAAGGATAATAAAATACATAGTAAGTTTAATGATAAAAAAAAGTAATAAACGATACAAAAATTGAATTTGGACACTGGATTGAGAGATAGATAATAAAATAATAAGTTTAATAATACAAGAATAATAGATGATATAAGAATTAAATTTGAATATTCGTAACTTAATTAGAAGAATACTAAAGTAGGATATTAAGAATAGCAAAAATAAATAAATGCTTCTTTCAGATCGAGGAATCAAGAAAAGAGGATAGAAAATCGAAAAATTATTAATAAAATGATTAATCAAAACTAAAGTATACTGAAGTTAAAGAACCTATTTTTCAAATACGGTTTCTTACTATTAATGACATTTGTCACAAGGATACTTTTAAATGGGATTGTTGAAGGATATTCGATCAGCTAGCTCCAACAAGACTGATCGTGACTCGCGTAAAGTAAAACTGAGTTTTAGCGCGCGAGTAGATTAGATACGTACGATCGTTAGTAGACGCTCTCTTTCGTAGCACGAACTTCATCTTGGTTTTGTCAAGGTGTTTTATGCACGATACCGATGTAGCACGTATCGCACGTTGTTGGGTATATTCACGTTCAAACCATAAAATCATCATGTACTTCTCAAAACAAAAAATTCATTGTTTGAGAATTTGTTGAGTTTTCTAGCTTCAAATTCTTTCTCAATAACTAGAACAACTTCTGATTGCTTTGAGAAGTAATTTTTTCTTTTTATAGAATTCTTTAAATGGAAAAGGGCAATAGCTTTTTAAATCTTCATTTAGATCTCTAATTGAAATACTAATTTTGTGATAAAGTATCTTTAAGTAAGAAATGCTTTATTTTTCCTTATTTTTATTTAGCTTTAATGAATATTAATGTTTTATATCTTTTTATTTATTTAACTTTTTGCCTGTGTTTGATGAATGTAATGAAACTTTTATAACAGAGAATGAGGTGGTTTTGCAAAATAAGCGTCAGATAAATTAATTAAGAATTTCTTTATCTTCATAGTTTTTGTCAATATTAACAATTTATTATATCTTTTCAATTCTTTTTAGGTACAATTTTCATAATACAGAGAGTTTGTTCTGAAGAAGCAAAGCCTCCATAAATAACACGTCATTTTCACATTGAAGTAATTTTTAAATAAAAATATTTGTTTGGAATTTACTAAATAACGTCACTTTATCGATAAATTTTATTGATCTGATACCACGGTTCATAATGAATTCAGGACAATAAAATCGAGTAATCCAACAATCATTCCTCGAACGTGTAAGCCTCAAAGCTCATTCAACGATAAAGCATCGTAATCAGCTTGTTCCTTTATCAGCGTAGATAGATCAGCATAGAATAGGCCAAAAAAAACAGTGCAACCATAAAACGTACACAACACTGCCTCCTCTATTGGATCTTCAAAATTTTTCCGTTCACTTTTTAATCTATCTCAAATAATTTAATATTGAAAAAAAAACAGAAGAAACGAAATCTATTTATGAAAGTGAAAATGATACCTCGAAAAGGTTAAAATAGGAAAGAAAATAAAAAAATAAAAGTTAAGAATCTATGAAGAAGTTATGAAAGCATAGATTCTTGTTAACGAAAATCTTGGACATGATGTGCTTCGTGGAAGATGCTAACCAGATATACCTGAGACGTGCTTGTCTCTGCTCACTCATATGCAATAAACGTGAATTGATAATTTAGATTAGCGGGAATTGCTGAGATATTTTTTGATTACGCGGAAGATCTTCTCGACGTGTTTGAAATTTCATGACTTTGTCTTGTCAATTTCACTTTCGATTATAAATTAAAAATTTTAGTTACAAAGTTAAAAATTCTTTCTTTATAAATCATATATGTCAGATGCGAAGTATGTATAATACTCACATATTCTTCTTTCTAAATTTGTAAGTAGATCTGTTAGAACAGCTGCAATTCGATATCTGTTTAACGATATATTTTAGAACACCCTCTATACAGGGACGTATAACGGGACGTCTGGCAAACTAGGTTACTTCATATGCAAAAGTATAAATCGACAATCAATAATAAGATTTTAATACTTTTATTATAAATATTTTAAAAATAACACATACATAATTCACATCAAATTTTGTTTCCTCTAATATAATTCTTTTATTTCATTTATTTGAACTCACATACAGCTCTGGGTTAGATTTAGTTTATACAATGCTGGTTTAGATTTATCATATATACAAATATCTCTTGAATACTATAATATTTACTATATCGATTTCTATAACAAATGACAGTGTAATCTTAAATCGCGAAACTTTTGTCAAATTCTGGGCAATAGGTAGAGCAATGTGAGATTTTTCTGGCAAAAGATAGTCGGACAAATTTCCACTGTATCCATGAGAAGACGAGGGAACCTACGATCGAATTCGTGATGATCAATCAGTGGCAATCGATGATGGACAACCTAAGTGACATTTATTATCTCCTGCGGTTGATAATCCGTCAAGTTTCCATATACTTACGAGTAAGATCGCGTGATTAACCTCCTTATTACAGGAACAACGGAACATCCAGACGTCAATCAGTATGATAGAAAAATTGCTTAAATTAAAAAAAGCTACTCTACTGTAGTATTTAAGAAAAAGAAAATAACCTCGTGCTTGTATGGGACATACCAAATCTCTGACCCTTTTTTATCATATCATTAGCGAAATCCAAAAATCCCAGTTTCAAGGCTCGAAGATCATTATTTTACAACTTATGCGTATATAAATTTTGTGTATATTGCACAGCTTATTTGGATACCTTATTGACTTTGATCGATAAAGCCATCAACAACAAATGATACCAACCTCTCTTGCGCATCCGATCTTTCGCTAATACACTTAAATCTAACAGCAATACGATTCTTAATAATATTAATGAAATCTAACCCAAATTAATATCAATTCATTCTATTGTCCTTTCATTGATATTGTTGTGCTCTAAATAGTCACGAAGGTTAGTTTTCAGATTCATCGTATCTAGTTCATCTATCTGTCTTTGATTTGTATCTTATGTTTTATTTTATATATCCTCGATAAATGTCATTGATGACTAGTTTACGATATAGACTGTGCATTAGAAATTAGAGTAAACTGTTCTAAAATTATCTGAAAGTCTCATAGGTCAACTGCAATAAAATGACACCGATTGGTAGTTAATCGAGCTCCTGATGATGTAATAAATCATGTATGTCTCCAACTAAACTCTGCAATATGCATAAAAGTTACATACGCATAGTTCTTAAAATAATGAACTGCGTGTTTTAAAACCAGTACATATGTAAATATTTTCCAATCTTACTGGTCAAGAAATGTGAAGTATATGTCATACAAAAGAAAAATCACAAATTCGGTGTGTGCCCCAAAACAAAATGTCAATGTTGCTCTTGTTTTAGGATGTGATTCTCTATAAAGTCTTTTGGATGGCAACAAACGACAACTTCGATTCTTCGGATACGAAACTTCGTATCACGTTGAGGAATATTACGACAGATGTCGTAGCTTTTTCGGTCATCTGTGCCGTTCTTTTTCTCCTCGTGGTACTCGCGTCCAAGTATGAAAAGGATGAAAACCAACTCTTTACACCTGTGGGAATAGAAACGTTAGTTTATGCAATGAATTATTATGGTAATTATCATACTGATTGATGCAACAGGAAAAGGAAATGGGTAATCGCGAAATTGTCATTTTAATTTGGAATTTTTGCTAGTCTAGTGCGAATAGAGTCATTTGATTAATTAAATGGCAGAAAAATATTAGGGTACAAGGATGCGTAAGAATTAATCCTACTGTTCTGCTTACTTATTCTTCACGCTTATATTCCGTGAAATATTTTCTTTTCAATTTCTGAAATACTTGATTCAGAAAGAGTATGAAATACACAGAAAATAGTAAATACATATATCGAATACTAATACGAAATGTTTAAATGCTACTTATATCTCAGTAATATTTATTTAAATGTAATGTTCATTTCGGGTCATAGACTCAAATAGGACGATAGGGTGAAACGTTTTTAATTTTTTAATTTTTAGAAATTATACAGACATCCATCCTAACCATCTATATGTATAATCAACTCTACTTAGCAAAAAGAGGAACTAATAGAGTTACTCTGTCCAACATAGCCCCAATTAAAAGGAGAAAATCAAAAGTTTTTCAATGTCCGACTATTAATTTTTCCAATTTATTTGCAGAGTCACAGTAGATCACCCACAGGATCCATTCTGCGTTTCAAACACGAATTCCAACACGACAAACTGTACCCACGCTTGCGGCGATTCGATATTTCCGCGTGGACGAATTTCAAAGAGAAATTTCTCCGAGGAAGACATAATCAGAGTTCGTTCCTGTAGCGAGAAAAGAACTACAAGGATTCCAAAGAAATCGATTTTCGGCCTAACCATGAGCCAACCACAAAATTCTCAAAGTACCCAAACCACTCGCGAAATATTCCATAAAAACAACCAAAAATGGTTGATTAGGCGGACAAGAAGCGGCCATATTTATGGAAAATATCCTGTATAGCAAGAATTGCAATAATTTTTGAAATTTTCATCCATCTACTTCAAGAATGCATAGAAAACTTGAACAACGTGAAAAAAAAAATCAAATGAATTTCATTGTTCATAAAAATTTGCATCCAAATGTTGAAACCAAATGCACAACTAGTCATAAAGATAGTGAACATCGATGTTGCTGTTATGTGTCTCGACTGTTTAACATTCCAGAGAATTAACGATGGTTTAAGATTATCAGAAGAGCGCAGGTAATGAATCATTTCTCAAGAATCAATTTTCGACGTGAGCTTTGAAACAAATGATTAAGCATGAATACCTCTATGTTTATTAATACCCATCGCAGATCACTGTTTGCCATTTTTGTTTCTCTCTCGCTCTTCTTTCTGTTTCTTCCTTTTTTTAATTTATTTAAGCTGCGTTAATCGATTTATCTCGCGAGACAAATGGTTTTCATTTTTTCAGAGATATATCGTTTTACAAAGATTTTTGAAATTTTATTTTTGAGATGTTAATACTGTCTAACTGTACAAGTTTGTAAAACGTGTTTTATTCTGAGGAAACTTCAATAATTGGTTTTTGTATGGATGAATTGTTATTTACGTGAATTTTATGCATTGCTTCGTATGAAATTTTATTTACATTCTTGAAATTTTATTTCTTTCATTGTTTAATTTGTTACTATTGTATAATGTGACGTTTGTATACGCAGTGTTTGCTGCACGAATAAATATCGTTTGATTTTTCATGTCTGGTCGATTGATTTCGTCAACGATGAAATATTAATTTTCGTTGGATGCGTTATCGATGAAAAAATACAGTTGTATCTGATAAAAAGTATCAAGTGTCACTAAGCTTCTTATATTACCAGTTATAAAAACTATATACTAATGTGATGTCGCAGGATTAAACTGATTTCGTTTCTAAGAAACGTTGATTGCGCATTCGTTTCGATAATCTGTCGATTATTTCTATTTATGTGTAACATATTATACTGATATAGGAGAATATATGCCGCATATTGTTATCATAGATGATTAATTATATAAACAAATAAATATCGCTTGCGCGCAAAATAAGAATATTCATAAGAATATGCTTGATGAGTATAATCAAGCCTGCGCTCATCGATCCACGACGAAACCATGGAAACAGACAAGGCACAGAAATCCAAACAATCGTCGTTTGAAACACCGATTCTTACCAACGATTTCACATAATTGTTTCCTCGGGAAATCGTTCGGAATTTTACAAGGAAACGGATGCTCATTTTCGAACAATGGATATCAAAGATAGCAGTGACGAAGAAGAGATGCATGATATATCAGCGTTCACGAAATTCGACGAGAGTATCGAGGTACAAAACGCTGAGGAGATACAAAGTCCAGTGAATCGTAGACCTTCCAGTTCGAGGAGACCCAGACAACATCCGATGAACGAGAGCCGAAGTGCTATAGGGATAAATTCACCTCGCGAAAAATTCAATTTTCGAAGGTAATTCAATCAACGATTAATTGCTACAATTCTTTAATAATTAAATTAATAGTATTATAGATGGGAATTTCCACATACTATAATTGTAACTTTGTTAAGTCGCAAGATTGCAGATGAAATGGAAGTTATATTTGTTTTAAAACTCTTGCAAAAAAATATTTGCAGATACTCAGATCATGATAACAGCTTTGGGAAATCCATGGGAATCCATAGTGATCCATCAGACAGTGACGAAAGCGATGATGATGATATTCAAGGAACGAACAACGCTCAGCTCATTGAAATTTATAATCCTAAGGATTTTGAGGATTTAGAGGTGTCCACTGAGATGAAGGAATTATTTCAGAACATAATGAGGTAACCTCGATCAGGCATTCTTAATCAAATAAATTGATTTTTTATTGTCTCTTAAAGATTCTCATATCTATTGCAAACACCTTGCATACCATTCTATTCTTTTATAGTAATAGTAATTGATGTAATGATAATTGTGTTATTTATTTTTCATCAGGTATACTCCGCAAAAAATCGAATTAAATTACAAACTCATACCATTCATCCCCGATTACATCCCAGCAGTGGGTGACATAGACGCTTTCATCAAAATCCCACGACCAGACGGCGTAGAGGACAAAATCGGTTTAACAGTTTTAGACGAGCCTTGCACCAATCAATCTGATCCAGCTGTCCTTCATCTTCAACTTCGTAATCATTTACGAAGCGGAGGAGGAACGAGACAAACGGTGGTTAAAAGAATCGAAGATGCAGAAAAAAATGTAAAGTCGATCGAGAAGTGGATCGAGGATATAAATCAGCTTCACAGAAGCAAACATGCTCCCGCAGTTAATTTAACGAAACGGATGCCAGACATCGACTCGTTGCTTCAACAGTGGCCACCGGAAGTTGAAGACAAGCTTAACGAAGTTGAATTGAATTTCACGCAATTGGACTGTCAGCTACCAGAACTTATCGATCTTATATGCAGTCTTTTGGATATACCATCGGAAGAGGGCACGAGATTGGAGGCATTACATACACTCTTCACACTTTATTTAGAAGTTCGAAATGTCAGAGCGCAGAAATACTGATTGTAAGGAAGGTTTAAATGTACTGTGATAAGGATATAAATAGGGAAATTTTACACATTTACAATTTAATTTAATTTAGTTTGTAATTATTACTTGAAATAAGAATTTGACAGCTATTTTATATCTAGAATAGCTCAAAGTACGAGGAATGTATTTTAAGCTTGTATATATGTATATATGTATATATGGTAGAAAAAAAAATAGGAATAACATTTTTCCCTATTTATATACTGTTATCTATAATGGAAGTTTGATTTTTTTGAATTTTATTTTATGAAGAATAATAATTTCTATCAATTGTAAATCATTATACAAAATTAACAATAATAACGAACGTAAGAGTTTACTTTCATATAATCTGAATACCATGTTTCCACTCAATGCAAAGAATTTACATCCGATTTACGCAACTACCATTTTAGATAATGTAATCAGGGACCACTGATTTACGGTTAATTACATATAAAAGGAAAAGTATTTCGATTATGACAACATCATTTACACAACACATTAAACAATGTCAAGTACATAATACATTATGATCAAAGAGAAATGTTTGACAAGTGAAAGGAAAATAAGAATTTATCTCAATTTTCCTTGTTGCTCAATCTAAAACCGGAATTATGTATGTAATATCATACATCTTTTCCTTGTTACTACTTTCCTTACATTTGCTACATAATCACACTTTTTATCTTAAAGAGTGCATTCTTTTCTATTCCTAAAATTTCAAATGTTTCGAGTTTCCTCGTAAGAACCGCTTATGCATTTTCTTATTCAAATAACGAACTTCCAGTTTCACAAAATAATTAATTAAGGGTTTCCCAATTATTTTACAATCTTTACATTCATACAAATTTCTTTCTTAAAGAATGCAGTCTTTTCAAACCATATTTTCCGAAGATATGAATATAACATCTATTACAATATGATACATACTACGTGTGTATATTAAAAAAAAATGTACATAACCTTTGATCAAATAATTGTAACAAATTTTATAACAATGGAAATGTAATCATGAGTTGAGCACCGCTTTCATTGAACATGAATCATAGTATTCATCACGTGATTGGCAAAATGTATACATAATATATATTTCTTTTCTTTGTATAAGTTCAGTGTGCGGTAACAGTGCGTAACAACGAAGTTGTATCTGTACTTAGGCGATGATTTTTCTTTTTGTACTTTGTAAAATTTGATTGCAGTGACGGTAGTTGAAAAATGATGGACACTTCGAACAGCAACATCGATGACAGTGTTGATAGTTGCGTGAATGATGAAAATGACACGGAAAAGCTACTGAAACCAAGAAATAATTTTGCGTCATATTCAAACGATAACATTAACGTTAGATTTCGGGTATGGAATATGCAATGATCTAATAATGGAAATAATCTAATGACAAAATGTATCTCTTCAAAATCTCTTTCTTACTTTTCATTTAACACTATGAAATAACCTAGCTGACACCTGTCTGTTTTCACACTATTGTATATAAACACAGATTCTTATCTTTTATAATGTTGATAAGATAAAAAAGATTCTTTCATATGCAATTGAAGTGTTGTATAAGTTTAGAATCTTGTAATTATTTTTAATTTTTTATTTCTGTATTTTTGACAGAATGTAGCGTCACAGAGTGATATTGGAGAAACACTTTCCACTAATCCAAGGAGGCTTAATACAGGAGAAATTCCTCCTGGTGCTACTAATTTCCTATCAACTAATTACGAAGTACTTTGTCTTTCTGATATATACTTTATGTATAATTTTCTTATTAATACTTATTATTATAGTTATCTTTAATTTTGATGAATTTTCTGCATCAATTATTATCAATATCTTATCTTGAAAGTAATTAAGTTTCAAGGAAATATCATATATAAAATACATCTGTATTTTTCTTTTTCTTTTTTCAGAGTTTAGATTATGATCCCTGTGAGAATTATCTTCTTCAAGATGAAGAAAGAAAGAAAGGCTACAAGTTTGTAGTTAAGAAGAACTTTGCCAGATGGTTTATTTTCTTATTGATAGGTATATGTACAGCGTTTATAGCTGGTTTTGTAAATATTTCTATAGAAGAATTATCAAACCTAAAGTATGGTTGTTTAAAATTTTGTATCCTTACTACTGCATACAAATAAAAAAAGTATACATATAAATTTGATTGTTCCTTATAATTAATAACAGATGTAGATCAATGTGTAACAACAAATTGTTTATGGCTGCCATATCTACTATGGTTAGCCTTAAATTTTGCACCTGTTTTAATAGGTGCTATTTTAGTATCCTATATAGAACCTGTTGCGGCAGGTAGTGGTATTCCACAGGTAAAGTGTTATTTAAATGGAGTTAAAATGCCTCGAGTTGTTCGTATAAAAACACTAGTGGTAAAAATAATAGGAGTAATTTGTACAGTAGTTGGAGGTCTTGCTGGTGGAAAAGTAAATATTTTTTATTACTATCTCTGTAGTATAATTTACAATAAAAATACAAAAGTTTTTCAATGCAGAATAAAAATAACATTCTAGGAAGGACCTATGATACATTCTGGAGCTGTGGTAGCAGCAGGAATATCACAAGGCAAAAGTACTACATTCAGGAAAGATTTTAAGGTATTTCAATATTTTAGAGAGGACCATGAAAAACGAGATTTTGTGTCAGGAGGTGCAGCTTCTGGTGTATCTGCTGCATTTGGTGCGCCAATTGGTAAGTGTCGAAGAACATAATATACATAATACAGACATTAATTGCTTGATTAAAAATAATTTAGGAGGAGTATTATTCAGTATTGAAGAAGGAACCAGTTTCTTTAATCAAAGTCTCACATGGAGAACATTTTTTGCTAGTATGATTACAACATTTACGCTAAACATCATCCTTAGTACGTATCACGGACGACCCGGTGACCTTTCTTATCCAGGCTTACTAAACCTTGGAAAATTTGAGACAATTCCTTACCAGATTTACGAAATTCCTCTATTCATGATAATGGGAACAATTGGTGGATTTTTGGGCGCTTGTTGGAATCATCTAAATTATAAAATCACTTGTTTCCGTTTGAAATATGTTAAACAGAAATGGTTAAAAGTAATAGAAGCTCTTGTAGTTGCTGCATTAAGTGCAACACTGGGTTTTAGTATGATTTATTTTATGAACGACTGCAAACCATTAGGGCAAGATCCCACCAAATTTCCCATTCAAATGTATTGCAAGGAGGGTGAATACAGCGCAGTTGCAGCTTTGTGGTTCCAAACTCCAGAGAGTAGTGTACGATCTCTGTTTCATGATCCTAAAGGTATGTTGGTAATGTATACATATATAGAACAACATAAGGTGTATTTAATCAATATTTCGTTTGTAGGTTCCCATAATGATATTACTTTAGCTATTTTTGTTGTCCTCTACTTTTTTCTGGCTGCTGCTACCTTTGGTCTATCCATGTCTAGTGGACTGTTCATTCCATCCCTACTAATTGGCTCTGCATGGGGTAGGCTAATTGGATCAGGCCTTGCAAAAATTTTTCCAAATTGCGTAAGAAACAATTGTGAAAATAAGCTCAAAATATTACAGAAAATATAAATTACAGTAAATTATTGCAGGTCGTTTTAAATCCTGGGAAATATGCTTTATTAGGTGCAGCTGCTCAATTGGGAGGAGTAGTTAGAATGACAATAAGTTTAACTGCTATACTAATAGAAGCTACTCAAGGAATATCCTTTGGCTTGCCACTTATAGTAGTTCTTATTATGGCTAAATGGGTTGGAGACTTTTTCAATGAGGCATGAAAATATATTATATTACTTTGTATTTCCACGTTTTAAAACGTCTACCTATTATTCAAATAATTTTTATAATTTTTTATCCTATAGGGTATATATGATATTCATACACAAATGGCTGGAATTCCCATATTACCATGGGAAGCCCCGCCATTATCAAACAATATATACGCCAGTGAAATAATGAGCCACCCAATAGTAACACTAAAAACTGTAGAAAACGTAGGACATATAGTAGAACTTCTTAAATGTGTAACATTTAATGGGTTCCCTGTAGTTGATCCTCCTAATAGTGATGAGGTACTGAACAGTATATTATAAAATATCGAAATATTTATCATTTTGTTGTATCTATCTTTTTTTATTCTAGACTGAAATACATTCGTATGGACGATTTCGAGGACTAATTTTACGTTCCCAATTAATAGTATTACTACAAAATAAAATTTTTAACAGAAATTTAGAATATTGGGAAAAGTCATTAAGTGTTAAATTGTTCAGAAAAGAATATCCCAGATATCCAACAATTGATCAAGTGACTATAAGTGAAGAAGAAAAAACTTATATGATAGATTTAAGACCTTTTATGAATCCTTCTCCTTATACACTACAGCATGTTAGTATTTTGTTAATATTTTATCTACAGATTATTAGATAACAGATCAAAAGAATGTTCTTTTATTAATCATTTCATTTTCAGTCTGCGACGCTGCCACGAACATTTAGACTCTTTAGAGCTTTAGGTCTTAGGCATTTACCTGTAGTCAATGATACAAATGAGGTACTAACAATTGATGTATTCTGTAAAAAATCTCTACTATAGAAAAAATGTGATTTTCAATCTTTTTGTAGGTAATTGGGATTATTACAAGAAAAGATGTTGCCAGATTTAGGATATGGGAACATAGAGGAAGAATGGGTCTAGATGAACTTCTAATTACTAATAAAATTTAATTTTAACTTTCTTGACACAAAATTTAATATTAATTTATGAAAAACAGTTTATAATGGTATTATGTACAGACATGATTTTATATAAACATAAAAGAATTTTTATATTAAACTTTTCAGTAAGGAAAATCTAGGTATTACAAACAGAAAGTAAAGAGGCAAAATCAACCAAAGACGCAATGAACATAATATTAGTTATTGATAAATAATTGCCAACCTAGCCATGACCATAATTTAAAAAACAGATACATTGGGACAATGATCAACGATAAAAGAAAATAATATTCATATGTTGAAAGATACATTGGAATGAATATCCTGTTATAATCACTTCTGTAGATTATAATTCATGTGATCGAGTATTCAAGACCTATGTACAACCTGCAACAAGAAAAGTATATTTTGTAGAAGTCCTCATTTCTTTTGCCAATACAATTAAGTCTCTTAAAATGATGGATTAGATTCTAGAATAAATTATCCAACATTTACTATTTATTATGTTCAAATTTATACACAATATTTATATATTGCAGAGTATCCACAAAATACAAATATTTTAGAAAAAGTAAAGAATTGAGAAAACAGTTTGTATCCTAAATAGTTCTGCTTTATATATACATATACATACATTATACAATGTTTTATCAAGAACTGTTTGCTAAATTAATAATAATTGTTATTTTCTCTAGTATATGTTCATATCTTAATATAAACTAACTTAAATAAAATTTCTTGGCAAATAAGATTGGCAAAGATTACTAAATACTATCAGGTATTAGTACAATTATATTTTGCGCACTTCCCGCATAAACGATATCAATATCTATAAAAATTAAAGATGCAAGAATTGTCGCCAATTAATTCCGAGTTCCTATTTCGGGAATAAATCACCTTGAGATAATAATACGTGCACGATAGGAGAATACTATCTCTGTCTAATCTGCTATAAATCGTGGCTTAAAAATTTTTTCGCGAACAATAAAAAGATTCTTAGTCAGATCTTACGTGCAACTATGACGATATCTTCGTCCTCATCAGTGTTCATAATAATTGCAAATATTTGAGCGCGATAAACGAGTGAAGAGCATTAGAATGCATTAACGCTATTGTTAATACGGAATTAATTATAATTTATAGTCGAAATGCACGTAATTCGAATATTTAACGACGGTATCCACAACGGTTCGCCATTTCAATAATTGGTTTCTGAATTATCCACACATGCGCGTACTTCGATAAGAAAAGGAGAGGTAAATTCAAATAATTTTATGGGTGATTTCTTTTCTAAAGTGTATACTATTATTATAAATATATATTGTTATTGGAAGACGGCATTGTATGTAAATTGAACGAAATGAACAATTACAAGTGGAGTAGAAAAAAAGGTACTTTGCAAATAAATAAACAGGGTAATCCAATAAAAGAAAGGAAAAAGAATACACACAGACTATTAACAAAACCTCACGAAACAGAAGAAGAAGCTATAATTCGAAGATTTCATGATGCTCAAAGAATGGCAAGATTTCGAGCTAGAAAGAAGAAAGCTTTGGAGGATATGGAGGCACTTAAGACAGAATTAAACAGAAGAAATATTACTTTTGAAACTATTGACTCTATTGTTTCCATAGCAAAAATGAAACAACTTCAAACACATTTCCCTATACAAAATCCATCAATTGTACATTCACCTTGTGAACAAAGTAAATATTCCCAATTATTGAAAATTATTGAGGAATTAGGAAGGAACGTTAAATTAACATATGCTGGTAGTAGAATTTCAGTAGAGAGATTAAAACTAGGTATCATAAAAGCCAGGATGCTGGTAAAAGAATGCTTAATGGAGACAGAAATAAATTCACAACAATAACTAGCAATATATAAGTAGACATAATATAACTTATTGTTATGATTCTATTAGAATGTACGAATATCTTATTTAAATTTTGTATAGAAATAAATATAGCAATATTAGGAGAGTATATAATCTACTGTTTGAACAATAGCAATAATTGTGAGTGTTATGCTCATAGACCCTTCTATTCCATTAACACATTATGAAACACAAGAATAATTACCTTCACTGTTGAAAAGGATATAAATGCTATAAAATAAATGATCAATAAAAATAAAAAGAATTCGTTGATATAGTAACAATAATACTCCATATAAGTTATGAAAAAAACGTGTGAATAATAACTATCTTTATATACGAAAAATAAAATTTAATAAAATTCGATGACGATTAACAATAGTATTCCAATTAACAATAATACCCCATATAATTAATATATGAAAACTTATTTGCGATATAAAAAATAAAAACTTCCTTGCTTAAATTGAACAAACTCTTCATAAATAAAACACGTCAGCTAATTTATCTGAATTCATATTGGCAAATACAGAAACGATAGAACTCGAAATAATACCAATTGTCTCATAAGGTAATCGGTATCATTATACTCAATTATCATGTAATATTTGAAAAGCGTTCCGCAATAAAACTTCATTGAAAACGTATCTTCCCGGCAAGTTGACCGTTAAGTCTCACCTTGTCGTCTGAAAGAACCGAAAAGAAAGCTCGTCAACATTTTCTCATTCTCTTAAAGGAAACCGGCCTTTCGAATCGTGAAAGAAAGACTTACCGTGAGTCGAACATATTCCTTTTTCAAGAAAACATTTATGGTGCATTTTTGTTAATCGATGGAAAAAAGAGGAAACGTATCGTATCGCCATTTGCAGAGACGATAGAAACGGTTGGGCATTCCAAGCATCTTTGTAGATTCTTTGGAGACAATGTCGTGTATTTTAAGACGCGGCCGGTTTTGGTCAATTGTTTTGCGGTCTCTCAGGTCGTACACCTGTCCGTCGTGAAGTTGCAGACGGGAGTAGGAAGGGGTTATGGTCAATAAACGCAACCACGTCACACGCAGCCTATCGGCGACCCCGCTTGGCCCCTTAAAGTGGCTCCGAACGAAAATCTTACATGTCGGCCGATATTGCTTTTGTGCGTTTGTCTGCGATATATCTTAAGAAAAACCGTATCAATTCACTTAGAAACAGTAACGACGTATGTGTTTCACCATAAAGAAGATGCTATTATAAAATGGGAATGGTCCAAGACGTGATTTAGCCTCGCACCGGGTTAATCGTGCGTTTCAGTGAACTGACCGAATTGCATCCGCCATTGTTGTGATTGGTGAATGTTTCAGAGAAGACGGCGTTCTTAGATTGACGCGCATGCGCGTTGCGTGCTACTTGACGACGCTCTTCTTTCGAATTTTGGGGAGATACACGCACACACACGAAATCGACGTGGGGGCACAGGTAGCAGAGCACGCACACGCACGATCTAACACCTACATACATACCTATTTCGAAAACAGTATTCGCCGCTCGATTTTTGCGCACGTGCTATGAAATTCTTTCGTTCTTGGTGCCCGCGTGTTTTTTAGATATACCAATTAATATTCACGTTATTCGCTTTCTACACGTTGAATGAAAGCAGTTCGAGTGTTTCTTAAGAGAGAGTCCAGGTTGATGTCCTTTTCTTTTCTGGTGCAGACAATATTTTTAAACGTTGTTATCGTCGATCTTGTTTAAACGAGAATTTTCGTAAGTTCGTAATCGCAACATTCTAAAATTTAATCGCGCCTAAACAAAACGAGCGATAACAATGTTTATTGTGCTTGATATTATGTAAATGAAGCATTCTTATTTTTTATGGAAATGTCTGATCAGATCTATTCTAACCAATTTTATGATTTCTTCTTTTATTGCAGATAATCTCTAAAGTAAAGGAGTAATAACAAAGATCACCTTATATATGAAGAAACATGTAAGAACAATTAGTAGAAATAGCAAAAGGAAAGCAAAGTTAGTTACGCTTAACCAATAACGCATGCACAAAGTATACTTTTTGAAAGGTTTGGTATTTGAAATTGACAAAAATGAGAGTCCATATAGATGATGATACCCACACAGTGCTTAATTGCATGTTATGCCTAAGGTTAAGAAAAAATCTTACCTTAAAAAGGTAAGAGAAATGCGTGAATACAGAAGACAAAAATTGAAGGAAGAAACATTAGAGGAACGTACTATTAGATTATATATTGCTGCTGAGAGAATGAAGAACGCTAGAGCTAAAGAGACGGAAGAGCAGGCAGCAATAAGAAGAATGCAGGAAGCTCAGCGCATGGCCAGGCATCGTGCTAAAAAGAAGCGCTGCCTAGATGAAAACTTGGCAAGGGAAATTTCGAAAATTGCTGAGTTGTCTAAAATGCCAGATGCAGCTACGATAGCTCAAATGTCAGAGATGAATATGAATAAGATCTCTGCAGAATTGAAACAAATGATGGAAAGAGGAAAAGTACCGGAACATATAGTTCAAATGGCTCAACTTGCAGAATTCAGCAAAATGACTGAATTGAATAAAATGTCTCAGGATATGGCTAAAAGATACGAGATGGAAAAGATGGCAGAGTATGCCAAGACAACAGAATACATGAAAATGCAAGAAATTGCAAAGATGTCTGAGATTGCCAAGATGAACGAGATGGTAAAGCTCTCAGAAATTGCTAAATACAATGATATCACGAAAATTAACGAAATTGCGAAGATGAATGAAATGATGAAAATGTCTCAAATGGCAAAAATCAATGAAGTTCAAAGAATGAATGAAATAGCCAAACTTAATGAAATGGTGAAGATGACGGAAATGGCGAAATATAATAATGATATAACGAAATTAAATGAAATTGCGCAAATTAACGAGATGGCTAAAGAAATTGCAAAGATTAATGAAAAAACGAAAATGAACGAGATGATTAAAATGGCAAATATGCAGAATGACATTACAAAAATGCCCGAATATTCAAAAATGGCAGAAATGGCAAAATTAACCGAGTTGGCTAAATTAAATGAAATAACGATAACGAAATTAAACGATCCACCACCGCCACCAAAGGTACCAGAAATTCCTCGAATTCCTGAACCTGTGATCACTGTGCCAAATCCAAGAAATTTGCAAAATGTTCAAACTGTTCAAGTAGCGCAGGCTAGCCCATCCAGTACAATAAACTTTCCTACTGTGCCTGGTCAGGGTAAATATGCTCAGTTACTGGTTATTATCGAAGAGCTTGGAAGAGACATTCGCCTTTCTTATGCCGGAAGTCGCAGCGCAGCTGAACGCCTGAAGATGGGTATTCAGCATGCTCGAATTCTTGTACGAGAATGTCTACTGGAAACAGAACATAACGCACGGCAATGATCTGCCGATATACTTAGCGATTAGATTTTTAGTCGATTATTTTACAAAGTAATACTATGTACATTGTATTGAGTACAGCAGTATATTTTAAAGGGAGTGTCTTAGCATCCACAAAGACGTGCATAGAATATATAACAATTATTATTTCATATTATATGATCTTACTAGTTTTTATATTTAATATAAGAAGGTATGAGCAGCTAGTCGTTCTAAATAATGGAAAGATTGCGAAAGTAATAGCTGTATAACTTAATATCACTTTCAATAATTAATAAAATGATTTAAGATATGCACTTTTGTGGATGCCTAAAGAAAATTAATCAATCAATAGCGCATAATATTGGATATAAATTAAATGACACGGAAGAGATTCGTTTTTCATTTTAGTTGATTATTTTTATTAGAAAGAATGTAAAAATAACCATTTTCTATGCAAAGATTCAAATTATGAAGGAATTATTCCTTCACATTAAGTTTTGGATTAGCAAGTAGGAAACATAATATTAGGCAGGGAGAATTTGTACACTGTGAAGAGCCTTCATTTATATTTTCTAAGGAAAGTTTATTACTGCATTTTTTGTTTGAGACATGGGTACCTAGTAATTACTTACGATATACATGCAAGAAAAAGAAATTGATCAAACAAAATGTACCTACGGAAAGTATAATCCTTGAATATTACCGACTAAAAGGTATAACTAAATAAAAAAAAAAAAACAGTTTTGTACAATATTGTCTATTAATTTTATACCCCTAAATCAAATTTGTATACATATTTGTAATAGAATATGTAATTTGAATTTGGCGCTACATCTTATGGAATGTAGTTTCTAGCCTTTCCGCAAAGCGCTGTTAAAATTTCAGATACGTGTACATTGTATGTAATAGTATGTATAATAGCGCTAGAGGATAGAAGTCAATAGATTTAAGAATTTTTTGAACATTACGCTTAATTTTTATTTGTACTTACTTATTTACCGTGTAAAATTTTACTAACGTATTTGTTGAGGTGAGTTTCATATAAAATGTAAAATATAATTACATATTTAATTGTAGGTTATATTTATGTTTATTTTAATCTCACTGATCATATTAAAATCTTCTCGCATGATTTTCTTTAATTCTAAAAATTGTATTTTTTATATAAACTACATTTGCTTTTCGTATATTGAAAATTAATATGTTTGCGAGATATAAGTAGTACATTGATGAAATTGTAACAGTCTTCTTGTGATATTTAGCTTGTTATAACTTAGATTCTCTTCATAAATTATTTGTTAGGATATTTATTTAAAAAAAAAGACAGTTAGAGAAGATGGAAGAGGAACGAGGAAATGTAGAAGTTTCAGCAAAGGTTACAGAGCCATTACTCAATGTACCAAATCCAAGAGCCCTTCAACAAACTGTTCCTTCTCTACCTGGTCAATCAAAGTATATACAGCTGCTTAATGTCATAGAAGAACTTGGTCATGAGGTTAGACCTACCTATGCTGGCAGTCGTACTTCTATAGAAAAAATTAAGCGTGGTATTGTACATGCACGTATCTTAGTTAGGGAATGTTTAGTTGAAACTGAAAAAAGCGCTCGTCAATAAGGCAAAAATATTATATAATTTTTACATATAATAATCTGTAACTGACCAAGTACTAGAGAAGTATTTAACTATAACGTAAAATATCTCGTATATTTTTTGCCAAGATGATACTGCATATGCATCTTAAAGGATGAAAAAACCAGATAACAATTTATCTACCTCAAACTTTAAATTTTAATTGCACAAAAAGACCATTAGTGCGAATGATAGTCATTAATTAAACGTAGAAAATAATTTTAATTATTTTTTAAAAATTCGTTTAAAAAATTATGCATCATTATATATTTATTTTATAGTAATAAATTATTTATTCCTTTTTATATTACCAAAGAGAGTACAATGGAAGTAGCCATTAGATGTTATAGTTTATTAGTTACAAAGTTTTTATTATTAATTTTATGCGAATAATGAATACATAGCATATTCCATAGCCAAAATTATTCTTTTATATATAGCTCCTGATAATAATGACTGATTATGAAATGTATCTGATAATGCATTTTATATTAAGAATGAAGAATATATATATCAGTTGTATATAATAATTTTAAAGTAAAATTTTTAATTATGTTATTGATAGTACAAATATATTACTCAAATGCAATGAAGGTAAATAGAAACTGACAAAACCAAGTTACAAAGAACCAATATAGTATTAAATCTTAACAATATATATTTAGAATAAGATTTGTATGAGTATATTGTGACGTACTTAAATAACTATGTATTATGAAAATATTTAAAGTGAGAAGATGAAAAGTTCCTATAACGTGTAAATGATATTTGCTCAGAAATGTATGAATTTATTATGTATAAGAAATGATGATCATGTCTTGTTCCTAAAAATTAATTATGATGTGATCTCAGTAATAACAATACACTCAGACCAAAAAGTACAAGTTATATGTATGTCAAGTTTTCAATACAAATAAATAGATCAAATAGGGTTTTTGTAAATATTTATCACAATTTTTTAAATGTTTATTAATAATATTTAACAGAAACCAACTTCATATCAAATGTCTTCAAACAAATTTTTATCTTTTATAAGAATAATAACAATAGTAAACATAATTGGAAATAGCAATACAACGTTACATACAAATGTAATTACGTGCAACTTTACAAATTTTGAATTTGTAATAATTTAAATATTGTATGACGTATTTATATATAGTTTTCATTAATTGTAATATTTATACAAATAAAGATTTTTGCGTGTGAATCCTATAATGTCTCCTTTAAAATAATTTTAATGTTTTTAGCTTAGAACCTTCAAATTTGTCATTTCGTGTTACAGATTATAGAAAGTCAAGCATGTTCCATACTTTGGATACTTTCGATACAGAATTTTCCGCTGATTCAGTTGAATGGTGTCCAATAGATTCCTTCAAAGATGTATTTGTTTGTGGAACGTATCAATTAATGAAAGACAAGAATTTACCATTCAATGTGTCATCAAAACGTTTAGGAAGAATTTATCTATTTCAAATTGTACAAAATGGACGCCTAATATTATTGCAAAAATTAGAAGTACCCGCTGTATTGGATATGAAATGGGCGCATATTACATTACAAAATAAAATTTTACTCGGTGTTGTAAACTCTTTAGGACACTTACAAATTTATCAACTTAAAAATGACAACAAAAAGATAACTTTAGAATTATTAGTGCAAAAGAAAATTGGTGACGAAGTACTTGCACTATCTTTAGATTGGTGTACCGGAAGATTGATGAATGAAGTCAGTTTAAAAATAGTAGTTAGCGACTCAAAAGGTTTTGTCTCATTGTTTGAGTTAAACGAAAATGAACTTAATGAAATTTATTCATGGTCAGCACACGGATTTGAAGCATGGATTGCAGCTTTCAATTATTGGGACACAAACATCATATATAGCGGTATGGAAATAAATGAAATCAAAATTTATTTAAAAAATTAACAATAATTATATTTAAGGTGGCGATGATTGTAAATTTCAATGTATTGATACAAGGATAGGGACTCAGGTTTCAAATAAAGTTCATGGTGCAGGCGTTACAAGTATTCATAGTAATGCAATGAGAGAATTTTTATTATCATCTGGAAGGTGCTCTATTAAAGTACAGTAGAACTCCATTTATCTGAACTCATTGAAAGATGCAATAATAATTCATCGATTTTCTTCGCTATTTATGATTTTCCGTTCATATAATAATTTATATTCAAATAATTGGATTCAATTAGCAGAAATTCATTTAGTTCAGTAAATGAAGTTCTACTATAGAATAGTAATATTAATAAGATAACAATTTTGAATAAAACTCTCATAATGTTTTAGTTACGATGAAATATTGAGATTATGGGACACGAGAAACTTGAAGCAGCCAATTTCAGATATCAATCTTGGCGGCGGTATTTGGCGTTTAAAATGGGATCCCTTTGAGAGGAAATATTTGTTAGCTGCTTGCATGTATGGCGGATTTAGAATAGTCGATTGCGAAAACACTGAACTACCGTTTGTTATTGGCGAGTATAATGAACACGAAAGTATAGCATATGGGTGCGATTGGAGTTACTTAAATAGCGAAGAAATATCAGGACAAATACTTGAAAAAGAAACGCAATATGCATTTCTAATGACTACTTGTTCTTTTTATGATCATGTTTTAAAATTATCCGCATTATATTTAAAGAATAACTAAAGAATTTTAAATAAAGAAGAACCGAAATTTTATGTATCTACAAGATGTAATTTTTATTTTAATGTGTAAAGTTCTTCTTTTATTCTCTGTGTTACTAATCATTTTTTATTGTATTATTTGTTATGCACAGATAAGAGAAGGTTAACCTATTAATCGGTAGACTGTAATTCGTGGGATACCTTAATTTCTTTATTTATAAACCTCGTATCATTTCTGTTAATAAGTTATCACATATTTTCATTTGCAAAAATTAAGATTGATTAAATTGGAATTAATTTCTCTTTATCAATCTTAGTTTCATAATTATACTAGCTTTGTGTTAAGAAATGTCCCGAGAGATTAATAAGTTAATGAAGACATCGATTTCAGTTAAATTAGTTTCAATCTTTAGAAATGTATACTAAATAAGTACATATAAATATAATTTATTTCTAACAGAAATGAATTGAGATAAAAATGTAACTATTACGTCCAAAAGATTGACGATTCAACTCTTTTCCAGTTAACAGGTTAATTAAGACAAAACAAATTTAGCTGGGTTTTAATCTTTGGGAATATAAGTACGACATAATTTATCTTTGACAGATTTGAAGTAAGGCATAAAAATAATTATTATGTGCAAAATATTGGTAATTTAAATACTTATTAATCTCTTTTCCGGTTAATAGGTTAAATTTGAAGGTGTTACGAAGCATGCGCAAGAAAAATTAAAGGATCCCGGTATCGCGTCGCTATTCGATGAACGTGGAATGGTTTCGAGAGTCGCTGGAAGATGGCAATGTGGCAGTGCGAGCTGCATTTCGCCGCGGCCAGTTCGATAAAAATCAGTCATTCGCAGGGGCTGTTTTGGCGTGGTGTCAGTGCTGTGATTTCTGTGACGAATTCGTGTTCAGTTCCGCGGTAAATTATCAGTGATTAGTTTTGGTAAGTAAACTTTCATTTCGTCGAAAATTCCAATTTCTACGTTCATTACCATAATCCATGGCATTGTGAATTTTTCTTGGCTCGACCAGTAAAATCAGCTGTGGAATTGTGCACGTCCTGCCCCTGTGGAATGACCTAGAAAAGATTTGGCGCGTATCCTTGCAAAATTTTCGGCCCCCTTCTTGAGAATCCTATCGCGTGACAAATATCAAGAATGCTCATCGAATCAAGGTTAGAATATAACGTTTGACGTGATATATTTGCAGGGAAAGCGAGCGATGGTTTGATTCCCCAGTCGTTAGGGACAGACAACTTTAGGAGAATTTAATCGAGTTTCGAGACCGTCGTCGGTCCATCGATTCATTAGCGAATTCATCTGAAAACCGTGGCCATTTAACGAGCTCTTCACACTTTAACTCTGTTACATTTTTTCAATCATTTTAGAACCGAAATTATAGTTCTTTAACGTTGAAAAATATCTGCAATTTGGAAAATATTTGAAAAGGTCCATTGGCGTGTAGGATAAGAGATAGATTAAAATATAAAAATTCGAGAATCGTTGCAGGATGTGCTTCTTATTCGAAAAAATTATGTTTCTAGAATGCATCACGCTACAATTGTTTAAACAATAATTAGATCCTTTACATACGTATAAATATTTATCTCTTTGACAAATTTTATATGACTTTAAACAAATTTCATATTCTGTTGTATTAATAGAAATTTTCGAATGGACAGAAATTAAAACAATCTTTATCGTTTTTATTTATAATATTTCGAATGATTGTGTCAAAATTCTACAAGAAACATTCACGATGCCATCGTGATTTAACCAATTGTTTTTGGGTGGGGTGAATCTACGAATTGAAGCCAACCATTACTGACAAATTACGAAACAATTTCGGTTACTCGTACACATCAAATCTAGTTTTATATTTCGACTCTTACAAGTTTGTTTAATTAAACGGAAAAATGATACATCGATGCCATTTTTTCTTTTTCGAACGCACAAATGTCTCAAGCTTGAATCTCACTTGACAGCTACGGTTCTTGTTGGATACGGTGAAGGTTACTCAACAGCATATTAATTATTCTTCGCAGCTTTTCATCATTAATTTAGATGCAATCTAACGGTCCCTTGGTTCTGTACTACTATTTACCCATTCTTTAATTCTTTTACACTCGACGAATAATTCTATCAGGTAAACTGTTCTCATTTCTCACATTAGGGATCGAGATTATGATCTGATATTGTTATTTTTCTTCATCATCTACCTCATTATTCCAAAACGTCGGTAGTCTTAATCTTATGCGCGTAATTATTTCTGAAATTTATTCGAACTGTACGGGGACGCTGAATTTATCGTGATGGCCATTAAATCACGTGAATTGTAGAATATCTTTGTAGGTTGGTCCGACAGATTCAGAAATATCCCAATCTTTCTTGTGATATTTTTTATAATGGTATAACTTTTTCTTTACTTTGACTTTATGTTACAATATATCGATTAGCTTTTTTATTATTGTTAGTTGGTTTTCTAAAAAATGGCTACCCTTTCAAAAGGATATTAGTCAGAGTGAAATAAAAATAAAATACTTTGCAATCATTGTTTTCAAAGTATGGAAGATATACTAGAAATACTAGAATAACTAAAATGATCAATTCGTAATTTTTCATACAAATTCTATAGATTTACATCGTTCATTTATATTTTTGATTTATTTTTTGAAGATTTTCTGTGATTTTTAAGTGAAACTTGTTTTACGTTATATATTTTTCGTACATCTTTCATTTTGATTTCTTTATCATAAATTTATTCGCTATTAATCCTGATGTTAAATACATTCGAATTGACCGCGTAAAAAGATGGCGTAATAAAACTATTAAATTCTGTCTTTTTTTTCCTATCAGTTATTAGTATGTTTGCAGGTTATGAGATCAAGGACGAGCGAGATATAGACATCGATCAGAAATTATATCCTTTATGGTTGTCAAAGCTTATCAATCTTTCTTCCCGTCTGAAAAAGGGGCGTTGTCTTTTAGGATATTTCGGATGAAATCGCATTTGACAATTTCGACATTTCTTCCTGATGGAGAAAAAACAGTTTCATTCTTTTACATGTCCGCGATGACGTATCTATGTGCCCATCATGTATATAGCGTATGTAGTCATATATATGTATATATAGACAAACGTGCGTGTATATGCGTGTAGGATACTGTTTAATCGATTTCGTGTTGTACCAACGTTATCGCATGAAAACGGAATGGTGTTGTCAAGAAACCGACATGGAAATAAAAAAATATGCTGTATTTATGTATTATGCAAAAGTATTTATCATTCGTGCACTATTTTATCATTTTAGAAGAGATATATGAATGTTCGACGATTATTCTATGCAAATACATGTAAAGCAGAATTAATTATGCATGTAACACATATGTATCTTGCATCTATAGCTACTATCGATAAAGTTATCGATAAATATCGGTAATTCGACATATCGGCAATAACTTTACCTTAAAGATAATAATTATACTGTAATATATTGTACATTGTAGTTCAGGCATCTATTTTCGATTGTAGCGATAACTAATTGATAGTTACACATACTTATCGTCATGATATCGATAAATGAAACAGAGATGACTCAAGTGGTTTGTTTTGTATCCTTCTTCAAGTTACGATATTATTGATATGTCGATAGGATTTTGCTAGCTTCATTCATATTTTTTCATAAAGATCAATTAGTGTATGAATAATTACATTAGGAAAACCTGTGAAATGATTTAGTTGTTTAATTATTATACACATTCCTTTCCTCGCGTTATTGAATTTTTCCTCTTTAATATCTCTCAATGTAATAAGGATTTAGAAAAATCCTTCGTCTAGAAACACTTTTCTTAATCAAAATGTCTGGAAAGCATCTCTATTGAATCTGCTATATTAATTTGTCGTTCGATAGTTGTACACTAAGTTTCTCGAACTTCTCTCTTATGATTGCACCCAATTGTGCCCGATTGTAATATGGTATATATGCACCGTTTTTTCTTTAATATTTGGCGCGTAGAGTAGAGACATGGTCCACGACATGGGAAGGAAATGACGAAAGTGGGCTTTTTGTCTAAGATTCCTCGGTATGCGGAGCTCATTAAAATCGAAATTTTTCAATCGAACGACGCCTCGTTAATTAACGAATCGTTGGGCACGCGATTGGATGAGCGCACGCTAATATAAGGATTATCGGGGAATTTTAAGTCTCTAGACATTAATACCGCGGTACTTATTTTCGTAAAAATTAACCGACGCTATTTGGGAGATTTGGAAGGGATTTGGAAGAGAACGACCGAACGTATATTTATTACAAAATGAAAATCTAGTGAGAGAAATCTAGTGGGGCAATAGCAATCTCTGCCTTCATAAATTAAAGAAATTTATTTTTAATTGAATATTGTGTATAACAGAGTTTTAATTAAAAATTATGTATGACAAAGTATAGAATGGAACAATTAAGAGATATACAGGATAAAGAGAGTTTAGAAAATTAGAAATCTAGTAACTGTATGTGGCATTAAATTATTGTGTGTTATTTAATTTCAACTTTCGAAAGATTCACGTTCAGAATTAATAATTTTTGTATCTACCCACCGTGTCCTTAATGTTTTTTAAATGCGAATATACGACGGTTAAGAATCATCAACTTCGCATTAAGTTGTGACGTAGATATCAAATCGAATCGCAGACTTGCAGAATTTATCATCAACGGGCGAAGGGAGAGGGGGGGGGGGGCAGATTGAATTAGGAAACTTACTAGGTTTATTACTGGGGCGACGACTAACGGAAAATCAGAAGCTCGCGAGATTTACCGCTGACGCACACGATCCGATCTCTCCTACGTCGTAAATTAAATTCCCCGTTTATGGAGAAATATCGTGGATACATTTTTATTCCGCTGCTCTATATGATCGTAACAAGTATGAAAATAAAGTTATCCGACATATCCAACGAGGTCTAACAAACATCTATTGAAGAATATTTATTCGTTTAAAACAAATTAGAGGAGTAATCGTAACTATAATATTAATGTTATTAAGAATATAATAAGTGACAGATAAAAGAAAGTTGAAAATTGATACATTATGAACACGAGTAACTTGTGTGTTCAAAATTGTTTACCATACCATGGTTATTTATTCGTTGCTCTTATTAAATGTAAATGCATCTTGTAAAATTATAGTGTCTTTTTATACTTCTTATTCTATAAACTTTCTTATGTCGCTACTGTATGTATTACGAAGTAAGGTTAGGATTCAATTACCTTTTTAGTTTATGCTATCGCAAGAAATCTATATTACGAACGTTATTATTAGAAGAGTACAATTGATCAAAGTTTGTTTGACTATCTGCATTCAACGTAGAATGTATTTGACTATATTCGAATAATTATACGCAATCATTCAGTTAATATTTTAATATATTGTTCCTTAGGGCCTCGACTATTTGTTCAGAACGAATAAGAAGAGGAAATAGATGAAACAAGCGTTTGTACGATCACGACGAATTGTCCAGGAAACCGAATTGCTCGCTGGAATTGCACGTTCGTTCGTTGCATCCTGCTCTGCATCCTTCACGCGTCACAGCGATTCGTTTTTTCGCTTTCTGCGTCGTTGCATTCTCGTGGATGACCCGTCGGTTTGCCATGCGTGTGCGTCAATGAGCACACATGTGACCTCCGGACGATTCTTTTCCGGCATTGCCTCCTGGAGATTTTGCCACGATCAGACTTTCTTGCAGTTTACAATTTTATTCTCTGGTGAGCAGGCAAAAGAGTATAAGTCAAATTATGGTCACAGCAGCATAAGTACGCTAATGTATTCTACATTACTGTCTTTTACTTTAGTCGAATTATTATTGCAAAACGTCTTAACCCTGCATCTGCTGATCTAATTGTGGGTAATTTTTCATTCTTTTCATATCTTTGTTGAAATTTTAACACTGTTGTTGTAATTTTATTTTGAGCTATATGGAATGGTATTTTTAGTGCGTATCGAGTTCCATTTCATTTGTATGTCAAACGGTTAAAACAATCAAAGTAACGCCTAACAATATTCTAGAAACTTGGAAGAGCATTCAAGAATTTTTCGGGATTTCTTAAAACGCAAAGACTTAGAAGAGACTGCATGGAATAAACGACCCAGTATGCAGACGACATAGTAAAAGTAAAGCTGCAGGCGGAGGGTTAATTGTCACAAACGCTGCTTGGTCAAATAAATATAAGTCAAGCTGAGATTAATGTAAGAGTCAACATTTTTAAAAAAAAGAGGGAGGTTTTTTGAATCGAGTATGATGTACATATAGTCTTGCGTAAATGCAATAGAACGAGGAATACAGTGGAGGACAGAAGGAAGCTTAAACGATAAGCGGTATGAAAAAACACCATAATTTTGGAAAACAGAGTTGCAATTGACAAGGAGAATTAGATTATAAATAAATATAATACACATAACTCTCTTTAACATGACAAAACATGCTTAACTTAGTACAACAAAGGTACTAATAATGTAGTGTATGTTATTATTATACATAAATATGAATTTTAAACTTTCTTCTTGTCTGCCACTGTATGTTACCCATTTGTACGTTCAAAATCTAACACCTTATCTTACACTGCACTTTAAATGTTCTCTACAAATGGTCTCTACAAGTAATTCTGACTTATACTCCTTCGCCCATCTATCAGATATGAACATATTTGAATTTAATGTGGCTACCAGGGCGAAATGTATATAAATTCGCATGGCAGTCTACGTGTTAACCGCAATGACTGTACAGAATTTTCCTGTGATTTCATATCCTGACTTTCCATCGTCGCTAAAACTCTAAACTACTTTGTGATGCCACCGTTCTTCATTTTTCCAGGCGTGCGCGATTCAGGTCAACCGACGTTCACCCCGCGAAAACGCCTTAAAAGTTTGCGGAAGAAATAGGAGGAAAAATGATGGGGTCCGCGGTAAATCCTTCGAATCTGGGTCGAAGCATATTGTCGCCAAGATGGTGCGATTCCGTTACGCAATTTTTAACCGGCAACAACAGCAGAAAATTCTAAGGAAGATTTATTTATGAAACACGTCCGAAACTGGGCCATTGATCTTTCTCGTGGAAAAATGAAATCACTAGAAAATATAAAACAGATTTATTATTCCGAGTTTACGGTTTTCTTCCACTTAGAGTTAGACTAATGGGGTTACTTTGACTGGTATTTCTCTGCTTTCCGGGTTTCTTTTCGCTTCTACTCCGCTATGAGATACATAATGCATCGAGTTATTAACTGTTATGCTAATATATCTTCTTATCTCTGTCATAGAACTCTAAATATGCTCTAATTTTCAATACATAGGTTGTACGTGTATAATAAGTTTTCTTGCCTTTCGGTTATACATTCCAATATATTCCACGTAAGTTAGCTGGAGTGATAGCTGTAGTAGAAGTTTTTGTAGTTTTTGTATCATCTACTGATGGTGTTTCTGTGATTTCGATTTGAATGAGGATTATTGGAATATCTATCGCACAATTAACAGTAGTCGACTCACTGATAAATAATAGATGACGAATTACTTAGTAAAGAGCACGGGTAACAATTTGCTTTGCATTGTATTGAACGGTGGAGAACGTATAACGAAACATATTTCACATCCACGTACTGTACATTTTATTTTAGAAATTCTTAAATTGTTAAAATTCGAGGAGAATTTCTACATATGTGTAAGCACCTACTTGATACATTTCATCAAACACTAAAGAAATCTTGCAAAACAATGATTTCTTCAAAAAATATTTCAACGTAATTTTCTGAGAAACGAAATCTCATACAGGAAACATAGTTGCATGTTTTGAACTTATTTTTCCACATAGAATCATCCTCTTCTCTGCTGGATTTTTGGTTGCGAGATTTGGACGAGTTTCACCGTCAGATAGGGGAAATCGGCACAGTCAGAAATGAATGGATCAACCACGAAGTGAAAGCATCCAGTGCATGGTTCTGCAAAGCTCTAGTTCCATGAATCTTCCTGACTTCCTTCTTTTTTTTTCTTTTCTTTTTTCGGAATACCACGTGGTTGCGTTTGCTACCGGAACAATCGACGACCCCGTTGTGACCGACGAAGAGCAAGAGGAAAAAAAGGAGAAATATCGGTTTTTCCACCACTGGCACAGTCGCTGCGCTCGCGTTTCGCGTTTCTTCGTCTTTGTCAGGGAAATTTTCGCCGAGGCAGACAGAAAATTCCTGAAGTCCATTTGAAATCTAGAAGAACGAGGGATTTAATCGGAGGAAAATTATCGTTAGTAGTAAAGGCCCCTATACGCGTTGAAACATGTTGCGATGCATGCATCGACACTTAGGTTTCATGATACATTATACATGTTACAATGTATGTAGTTCGGTATCGGCGAATCGGTATCAGAAGCAACTTGTAGTAGTATAATATATGTATTTATCAAGTTTAGCCGGTCGGCCTTGAAATGGACTTGGCTACGTTGCTCCGTATCTCACTCATACTACATTCTTCCAAGATTCTTCACCAAACAAAGATTTTAAAAACCGATAACTCTTTTTTGAAGGATGTACAAACGAAGGATATCTGGTTGGACAAATGTGGACGAACAAATGTGGCTGTTTGGTTTATTGTAGAAATTCGCATCTGGGGCTGTTGTTAACTTCATCCGCGTGAAACGGGCATTAGAGAAACTTTATCCGATAGACGTTGAAAAGCAGACTCGTATACACGTAAATAATGTCTATAATCACTCGATACATCCGTTCTTAGCTCTTTTAATAACGTGGAATTATAAAATCTGTTTCTGTCGATTAACCATATTTTTGCTCGTTTCTTTTTAGTTTTCAATTTTTTTTATCTGGTATCCAGTGGAATACTGCACAGCAGTAGAAGGAATGAGCGCAAGTGTGCAAAAGGTTCTAAGGGATGAATGATGGAAATGGGTGGAGAAATGGTTGCGGAGAATGGAAAGAATAAGGAAAAAAAATGGTGGAAGAAATACCAAAGATTAGAAGGTGCAATAAGCAGATAGTTAACAACAGAGGTGGCTGGTGGAAACAATAGTTTTAGAATAGGAAGAACATTGAGCGTAGTTTCTTAGTATGTGTAACTAGATTAAGGATAGCATAAGAGTAATGTATGGAAGATCGGATGAGTCAGCGTGTGGTTAGACAAATTGTAATCAAATTCTTGTTCAAATGACCGATTTCAAAATTGAACTTAAAATTGTACATTTATTGTTATTTCGTTTGTTCATCTAACTTTACGTAAATTCGTATATTAATAAAAATTGAGAAATTGATTTATCAGATAATATAAGAATTCACATAAAGTTAGACGAACAAAAAAAAATAACGATGAATGTACAGTTTTAAATTAAATTTTGAAACCGGTCATTTGACCGGGTCTGGTAAGGTTAGTGAAATTACATTTTCCCATTTCTTTTTTAATTTGCCACAGTCATTATGGAACAACAGAAATTCATTTCATCTTGTAGTATGCGAATACTCAATACAATTCTTCGTTTTCCACCATGGAGCCGAGGTAACTGCAAACCTCCCCTTTCTTCCTTTTTTTCCCTACTTGAAGAGATGGAAGATAATTGTTATCGCGGTTAAGCTACGCAGACCGCATTGAAATTTTTTATAAAAAAGGGGAAAGAAAAGAAAAAAACAGAAAGGAACGAGAAACTAATTGCGCAGTCGATTTTTTTAATATTACAAACTGGCAGAAGTTAAACCATTTTTTAAAGTAGGAACTTCATTGAAGCTACGGAGTGGTCTGGCTGTAAAGTTCGCTCGATAAAATAGGACCATTGGCTTGCTATTAATTGTACGAATATATTACGTAATCATATTACACTCGACCGCTTTACGTCAAAGATTCTCTTCTTTATATGTATAGCGATCTTTTATACATATCATTGTTAATATATCTTATTCTATACATATATTATACTGGGCGAATCAATAAGAAGTAGTATCTAAAATAACTCGTTAGCTATCGGTTTCATCGAAAAACGTCTTGAATGAATTACGTTGCATTTCAAGAGACTCGTTGGATGGATGCAATTTTATTTTCCAATATCTTATCTCTTCTGATATATCAACCTTGAGTTTTTTTAACGACATCATATATTTTTTATGACATTATACTATTATCAGAATATTATTAGAATATTATGAGATTCGTTCGCTCCTTGTCGTAGTTGATTTCTCATAGGCTTCGATCTGTACTCTGTGACTCACAAAATGATACTGCATTTAGATTTCGTTTTAGCTATAGAGAACTCATTATGCGGACTGTATATTCTTGAAAAGAATTTCTTCAGAGTCTCCGACAAGACTCCGTTGTGTTTATGCGTTACCTGACATGCACTCTGTCAGGTTATTTAAACGCTCACGACCAAGCCAAACACATACCGTATTTAGATGTATGCAACTATAGGTGGTTAGATGTTACTTGAGTTCAGAGCTAAGGTCCCGGGCAAAGAACTTTAGAAAAAGATGTAAATTTGTCGACCGGTCAAATGATCGCTCGCGATAAACAGGCTAGACGATGAATTTTTCTTAATAAAAAAAAGAAGCAAAGAAAAAAAGTTGAGAAATTGATTAATCAGATAATATAAGAATTTATATAAAGAATATATATAAAGTTGAGCGAAAGAAGTAACAATGAATGTACAATTTTAAATTAAGCTTTGAAACCGGGCCTTGGTAAGGTTAGTGTTAGAGGGTTCGTAAAGATGAATTGGAATGTAACTGCTTATGGGTCGTCCGTAAATGGATAGATTAGGATTAGAGATTGGGATTAGGTCGTGCAATACTGCTATATATATTTCGTTGGACAGAAACAAATGGTACCTTTTTTTTTTAGCAATGTTCCTTCGATAAAATGGAGGTCGTTGTTTCTTTGATAAAACTCGACGGGAAAGCGAGACACGGACAAATATTTCTGTTGTGTCTAAACCATACGGTGAAGCTTCGACAAAGGTTTTCTTAGAGAGATAGCAAGGAATAAGTGGAGAAAAGCGGTAGATTCGTGTACCGTCACTTTGTCATTCTCTTTCGATTTAAAGTAGTTAAATAATTTAAAAAAGAGATTAATTATTAATCAATTGTCTGAAACCTAACTTAATCATAAACCATAAATGAAAAAAGGACTCATAGTCTACAATACATTAGGATAATATACAGGGCGATACGAAGTCGATTTTTTTTAAAAACGAAGTCTCAAACGAAAAAAATTTTGTTCCATATTTTCGATTTATTTTCTCATGTTCAATCGCCCCCTCCAGGTTGTACTATCAATACTGGGATACCTTGTATACAGATATTGACCCCTATATAATGATTGACCATTTGCATAAGAAAGTAGGAAGTATAGTATAATGCTTTTCATATGTAATAAAATTTATGTATATTTCAATGGTCCGGATATCTTTCTTCCGAATACGATCATATTTTATTATAATCTACATATTATATATATTTATAAATAAATCGCGAATAACATACGGTATTCGATTTTATACGATCAGTGTAATTTGATCTAAAAGTCGTAATGCAGTAGGCTATGATTTTTGCATGTTGTCAATTAATAGGAACTTGTAATAGCTCATATAATCATTATATACGTATAAAATATCATTCAAGCTTTGCAAGAAAAGTTATTTCACTCAAAAGTGTCTACATCTTTAAATTATTACCTATATCTTTTCTTGCAAAAGCATCGGAGGAGATTATATTATAATCTATGTACATAGTAGTAGTAACAGTGAAATTTTTATTTCACGCCGCCAAACGATCAACCCGGCTTTACAAAAATGAAATAAAAATTTTACTGTATCTGCTACTGTGTACGTGGATAATGGTGTGGTCTTTTTTGATGCTTTTGTAAGAGGGGGTATAGGTAAATATATTAAATATAAAAATATACAATAACATCCGCCAAAACATGAACTTGGCTTTACAAAAATATTGTATATTTTTATAATTTATTCTAAATTTACATAATGATCCATGTACGTAATTTATATAATTTATGTTTATTTCTATTAATCTTCTATTATCAACAATTAGGTAAGACACCCTGTATACGATTGGTTGTACTGTGAGAAGCTCGATATCAAAAGAAAAGACACGAAGAGTTTAGAGAGACACCCTATAGGAACCTGAGACTAGTCGTCACCCCAACTGATTTCCCGAGCCCGTACAATCTAGCGTAATTCAAAAGTGGATGGCGACCCTTCGCTATTCGAGGGTGTACCATTCTCACCCCTGGGGGTGACATTGTTACGCGGACCGGTGCACGCGAGTCTCGAGAATGCAGAATCCATCCTAATATTTCACGCAGTCTCGCTGACTGCATCTCCCTCTCTATACAGGGTGTTTCGAAATTTTAGATTTTGAACGACGATAGAATGATTAGTCGACGCATTTGAGGTTCTTCGGGTTTCTATCGTATTTTTAATAGTAAAACGTTGCACTAGCTTCCGACGTTTCGCTTCTTCCTCACCTTTTCGAGTTTGCTCTGTCTGTTTGCACGCAAATATGTACAATATCCATTCTGTGTAAAACTCTAATGCTAAATGTATTGGAAATACTAGTTTGTAGAATTTATACTTAGAAGGCAAAGTTTAATATTGAGTTAAGGTATTAAGGTATTGAGTTAAGTAATTAGTAAGATAAGAGTTTAGAATCTACAATATAAAAGTAAATATGTCGCAAGCCAGCGTAGGCCGAAAGACAAGCCTTATAGTAAATAATAAAATAGAAGGTAAAAAATATATTTAGAATGTAAAACATATCCTGGATATTTGTTTCCTCCCTAAGGAATTTACAAATGAAATCTTCAACATTTGTATTCCTTTGTAAATATGTTATATATTATATATAAATGTAGAAGGTAAAAGAAATCTTGGAGATTTGGTTTCTTCGTAAAGGATCTTCAAATGAAATCTCCAAGACTTGTTCTAACTTGTAAATATATTATATATTCTATAAATATGGGTGGTAAAGCAAATGTCGAAGATTTGTTTCCTTCATAAAGGATGTTCAAATCAAGTCTTTAAGATCTCTTTCACCTCCTAGATATAAACTCTAAATATTTCGTACACGCAAGAGTTTTATACAAAATGCATGTCCATGTTTTTGCTTAATCAGTAATTAATTCATAGAGAGAAAATGATGTAGTTTGATCTGATTGAGATATTTTTCAGAAATAATTAAACCTAAAATGAGTTGAAAATATTCCATTATAATATTTCTTAATGTTTCTCATTAAGTATTTATTATATAGTACGGTTCTATTATGTGTTCTAGTTATGTATACTATTGTATTCGTTATATTGCTGATTAGGTACCTTTTATCTCTTAACAGTGTTATTCTATAGAATATCTCAGATAAAAACCTCGAATCTGGGAAATAATAGCGTGGAAAAGTAGCGATGTTCTTGGAACTTCTAAGTAAGAAGCGAGGGTAAATGTTGATATCCACGTCGACGACACCATGGGAGTGGTGCAGGTGCACATATACTATGTATCTTGCAACAGATTGGATAATGGGCTTCTTAACAACGTAACGGAACGCGGTGTGTGCAGTGTTAACAGAACGACAGTGAAAAAGCGCGAAAGAAAGAGAGAGAGAGAGAGAGAGAGAGGGAGGGAGAGACATGCGAAAGGTTTCACGATGAGAAGAGATAGAACTGTGTGTGTGTGTGTGTGTGTGTGTGTGTGTGTGTGTGTTAACGACACACGTTGAACGGATTGAAAGAGCAGACTGGATTTAAGTGTCGTTTCCAACGAGCTGATCCTGTTTGGAAGAATCCAAAGACATCGTCGAGACACTCTTTCTTGGTAATAGTGAAATCACTGTTATATGCATGTACCATGTTACGTGTACTATGAAAGCTTGTTATTTAACTCCTCCGCGATGCAAATGAGCGTTTAGACTCTCCAGAGGCTTTTTTAACCCTCTCTTTACTCATTCTCCACGCTCTTCTCCCTTGGAAAAAAGTATGGTGTTTTAGAAACATTACGAGACATACAGGTATAAAGGGGTTTTGTCAGATAGATCTTTTATTCTATATTACACTAAGATCTACGCTGTATCTGCAAGAATTTTATCGAATACATATTGATTATAGTAATATCGTATTCCTGTATTTAACGCAGCCTAATGGCCTAGAGACTGGACCTGATTTTACATACATGTTTTGTAGACATAAAACAAAATGTTAAACTACATTTACAGATAACTGCAATAGTACATATTGGTCATATGTTTGGCTATAAAAATTATACAGTTTTAATCTTATTGAGATTTTATCTTTTTTTTTTTTAAGTAGGAATATTATTGTATTAATTTCATTCTAAGATACAATACAGATATACAGTATAATACAATACAGGGTGGACAATATATAACTAACTTATTATCATTGTCAGTAGCTTTTGAACAAAATACAAAACAGCAGTCCTTTTAATGCAAATCATTTTTTTAGATAATAGTGTCCAGATATATATGACCAGAAATTTATCCTGCTATATGGCCAGGAGATATCTCTAGCAATTTCTGAAACTGCAGGATCAAGACAGACCTCGGCGTTATCTATGATCCATATCGATCTGATTCAATCCGGTATCGAATGACCGAAGTAAGAAAATATATTTCTTTTATTCATTATTATATCGTTACGAGATGTAACAAACAAGTTCTAGTCGAATTATCGAGACTCGTACGATCAAAATAATACCAAACACGAGTATACATTTTCGACCAACAATTTTCAATTAAACTAAAGAAATATATAACGTGTGATTAGAAGTAAGAAATGACGTGACTACTTTTCACTCTTATCTTTAACGTATCCATGGCAATGTGAACAGAAGTCGGATAACAATGAATGGATTAACAATTGAAAAGGCTGCTATACATATTAAAGAGATAGCTCCACTTTCCAGCAATCTGAGTAAAACAATTAAAACGAACTGTAAATCAATCAAAATCGAATCACTTATTGAAACTATAAGTTCATGCTATAAATTTCAACTAGAAATTCGTAGTCAATTGGTGGTAATAAACTTTTGTACTTTTGAATGTAAACCATATACCGTTTTTTCTCTTGTAATGAATAACAAAGGATGGAATATTCGAATTGCGTGAAAGATGGAGAAACAAAATGATGGTGGAACAAAATCGCATCTATGTAATTCAATAAATGTAGATCGAACCGAAATGTAAATCGAAACGAATTTTCCGACCGACCTTTCGAATCTTTTCAGTCGCTCCAAAAATATGCGGCAATTCAGGTTGTACGCTTGTCAAAGCATACATACGGTCATCAAAGTGATGCTTCGTATAATTTTGTATTTCACCAGCTTCTCTTCTCGTTGCAGTGTCGCAACGAACAGCGTTGCCGGCGTCCGTAAAATTTTTACTCGTGAAACATATACGAATTTAAATGAACCCGATCCTTCCGCGTTCCGGTAAATCGTTTCGAATTAAGCGAGCGTTTCCGCGGAAACCCGTTATCGTGTTACGGACACGAAAAATCCACTGACCAGGAAATACAAGTCGAGCAGCGGTGGTAGAGTCGTGCATCATCGAATTTGAATAAACTCGATCCTTCCGCGTTGCGTTCACGCTGGTCGCATCGGTCCTCGCAATTTGCATGCGAACGCATCGATTCTGTCCGCCTACACGCACACGCTTTCATCTACGCGTGCGCAATGTATACGATGCTATCGTTTCTTCTTCTTTTTATCTTATTTCTGTGCTATGATGAAATCATGAAATCGGTTAAAAATCGATTTACGATTTTATTGTTTCATATGAATGGTTAAGTGATTTGTAGAAATTAAAAGGTTTCATCGTAATTCGGTTGATTCGTAGGACGTTGCGAATTGTTTCGTTGGTATTGCTACGGATTATACGACGCACACGAGCCACAGTGATCAACTCTGTTCCAAATTGAAATTTTTGAAATGTTCTAGATTGAACTAACATCTTTTAAATTTCAAATTTTCAAACGTTTCGGATCGCGTTAATATCTTTTAAATGTAAATTTTTAAAACTTTTTGCATCGGATTAGTATTTATAGGATTTGAATTCGAAAGAGTATAGTTGGTTCGCAGTGCAAGGCAAATAAAAATACATATAACATATAACAATTATAAATCGAGTCTCTTTTCATGGCCGATGAGACTGAAAAATAAACTATTATTATTATTATTATTATTATTATTATCATTAATACCTTATTTATTTAAACTTGTTAAACGGTTTAGATCCAGATTAACATTTTGAATCGGAACGCGATCGTCTCGTAACAACGAGGGAAATTCGCTGGGTGGTTAAAATTATCTAACTCGACCGTTTATGAAGGTTTGAAATGACTTGCATTCACACAAAAGATCGAAATTACTTTCCGAACAAATCAATAAAACGTACGTTTTCTATATTTGTTGAGATTTCCTCTGATCTGCAAAAGTCGCGCCTAAAATATTGCCTACTTATTCTGGGACACCCTGTATAATATATCTATATTTCCATACGTCCGTATCTCTGTTTCAGTCTGTATCAATAGGTGCTGAACGTTGTAAGATAGAAATTCCCTCGGTACATTATAAAACATACAGCTTTCTTTTTGAAATCAATTAAGAGCCACCGAGGTATATGAAATAGAAGAAACACCAATTTCTGATAGAAGAAAATATATCGATTTCCCAGAGGGGAATCCCTTTTTGCTTTCGTTGGATACGGCGGCTTGCTTACACTACCCCTGGGGATATGTTCGAGGGTCGATACGACGGAATCGAGTTTAGGCACGCATACTCAAACACGTTCTCTGGTACTTGTTCAAGAAAAAGCGTGTGAGCAGGTTTTGCAGGAAGCTTTTCGATAGACTTTGAAACACTTTGCAAGTAAGTCTTTTTTTGGATATCCAGTCGACTGGAACGAAAGTGCTCTTCTTTCGTTTTAATACTGAATTTTTATTCCATTTTTAACGCGCTCACCCAAGGCTACCTAATCCTGTACTATCTAGCGTTATATCTAATTTGAAATAGATTTTATCATAAAATTAATAACAGTGGATAATTGTATATCTTTCGTTGGATGTAATTTAAGTTTATTCAATTATGAGAGGAGAAAAGATTCTCGTTAGTAATCTTTCTTCGTTTCTTAATCTGAACAAATTTGTTCCTTGATTTATGCTAAATATGATAATCAGATACCATGAAATTTATTTGTGAAATTCCATTTTCTCTTATTAGCAAATTTGTTACCCGCGTGCAAGGGCATTTATCAGTGTCTTGTAAATTATAACCTTTAATTTGTAAAATTCTACTAACGATTTATTAGTTGTCAATCATGGAAAGAGGCTGAATTCATACGAATGTTCACTGTCGTTAGTTATCCGTGTCTATCCTCCGATACGGTAAACCGCAGATAAAAAAGCAAATTGGCTAAAGAATCTGAGTACCGAGGTCGTACATTTTTCTTTCAGTATCCAGATATCTTTCCACGCGTCGGTCTCGTTCTCCTTGGACGTTTGAATTACGTCATCTTTGACACAGGAATGAATTGAACGACTTAAATCTTCTAATAGGACTCTATTTATTCCATTATGAAAAGTATCAGGTCAGAAATTTCGTAATACTTCCGCCTTACGGTTACGATTCCCAATTTTTCATCCTCTTCTCGTGAAATTTCTCTTCAAAGTTATTTCGATTATTAATGGGTAAAATATCGTATCTCGGTTTGGGCCAGGTTTTCGGATCCTGAACCGTTTCGCAAAGTACAACTTTTAGTTTAAGTTACCAACGACTAATATCACATTCGAACAGGGTTCAGGATTCTCTCTTCGAATCTATTTAATATCTTTGACAATACGACGAATCTTTAATTAAATTCCCTTTATTATTACATTTCTTCGCCTATATTCGTAGACATACGTATTATATAAACCTGCATAAAAATCCGCAATCTATTTACCGTCATTACCTCTGCGGTAGAGTGTGCATAAAAATCCGCCGTCTATACCTACGATTATTACCCTCAGACAATTATAAGAAAGCTTCCGGGAACCGGAAATATCTGCCTTACAATCGACGTCGACTTCGGTTTCCATTCCAAGCCCATAATGCATCGATAAAGTCCCTCGTTTCTCATGCTTTTTAATAAGTCTGATAACAAGCCCCTTTCGACCGTTGCAAATTGAATAGACATTCGCTAAAAACTGATAGATCGATCGAACCGAGTCCACTAATGTACCTGATGCAACCTGAATCGTTAAAAAAAAAAAAGAAGAAAAAGAAAGAAGAGAGGAGAGAGGAAAAATTACGGTTGCATCAGGTTTACCCGATACAGGGCATTGTTGCGTGTTTCGCTGTTATTAAAAACCCTCCTCGGGGATAACCGAACGTATCCAGGTTGTGTAGGCCTTGTTCCTTTGGCGAAGTTGAGTATAATCGGCGTCGATAACGAGCCACCCGGTGCTCCAGATAGAATCGAATCGTTATTGGAAATATCCAGGGCTTTTTTCCATCGTTGCATATCCTCTCGAGTGTGACCCGTATTTCACGGAAGAGGATCTCTCGCATTCCTCTTCCTCTTCCGTTTCTCTTCCGAGTCTTTACCCTTTGCAGGCTCGTGTACAGGGTTGAAAATGCTCTTTCCTTTGTTCGATTGAATTCTCTGCTTTGATATGCAAAGGATAGGCCAGTCTAAGGAAATTTAACTCTAGAATGACACTGTTGTATGTATTTTCATGCGTATGTAACTAAAACGAAGTGTGAATGTTTGAAACGTTATCGAATACTTTGGAAACACTCTGTTTCTATCCTTCTTCTTCTCGGTTAGCTTGGATAATTCGAAGACTTAACGTTGTTGAAGTATAAAATTTAAAATTATAACATCGTACAATTAAAAAAAAAAAAAAAAAAAAGAGGAAGTTGGTGGTGAAATTGTACTGAAAAGGAAGTTTAGGTATTTTTTGATATTTGGTTGTTTTGATCAATTCTAAAAGAAAAAAGAGAAATATGACGAGACAAGAGATGAAAAGAAGAGATTCTGCGACAAACGAACTCGGTGGATATACGTGGCTAAGCCAGCTTCTAGAGAAAATCGTTCTCCTTTCTCGTAACCGACCTACATTTGTGAAACAACCGTCTCCTCTCGGTCCAAATTTCTCGTTGGTCTTCCAGTTTTCCCTTTGATTCCGCTCATAGCAGAAAATATTTTTCTCTGCGTTTTCTGAAAAAATCCCTGTTAAACAACCAGGAATTCTATACTAGAATTTACGATGAAAAGCAAGAGAAAAATTTTTTGGAAGAAGTTGGAACAAATATGTATAAAAATTTGAGGGATAATAAAAATGAAATAAGAACGTTTGATATTTATCATTCACTAAATTTAAAAAATATATATATTTATTTATTTATATATTCAAATATCCATTATATTCAGATATTCATACATAATTACACATATAATACATATATTCAAATATATATATAAAGTTGGGAATCTCCAGATTCATCCAGAATTTCGAGTATTTAATATTCATTTACGAATATTTGAAGTTCAAGAAACATTGAATATTTTGGATGTCAATATAAATTCTAAATATCCAATACCTCAGGAATTTGTAATATTTGAAATTCACCAAATTCAACATACTCGGTATACCTAAAATCCCAAATATTTAGTCATTTATGACTAAATATGACATATATTTCAAATGTCCCATATTCAGCAAATTCCAAATACTCGATATCCCTAAAGTGCCAAATATTTTACATCCATCAAATTCCAAGTACTCGATATTCCCAAAATATCGATTAATTCACATAACCAAATATTCGAATTCTCATCATTCAATTACCCAACTACAAATGCAAATCTATCATAGTTTCCCAATCAAATGAACGCGCATGGCATGCATATCGAGATGTACTCCAACACTTTGACGAATGTTTCGCCAGCTTGTCGGAGATTTATCGTCGATCGAATATTAAATACGTGGAACCGACTTAAAAGCAATGTACGTCGGCTACACGGCTATACACAAGAGTAATGAGACGACCAAGGGAGCTCAGAATGGATCTGCACAAGATCCGTACACCCCTTTATGTATCCTCCACCAGCACAATGTACACGAGTCGTTGTATGTATACCTCTCGTGTGTTACGCCATGATTCGTGTAATTTTACACAGCGTAACATTCGTCCCCGATTTAATGGAAAACAAAAGAACAACATGGATATTCCTGTTTGTCTGGAGAGCAAAAGAATCATGTTTTGAAGTAAGTCCGGTTATAACGTTCACAAGAAAAGAACAAATAACCAGACTCAGGATACGGCACTACTCCAACATTAACACCTTATCAGAAAGCTGGTTATATTAATTAAATGAATTTTACTATATGTGAGCTTTTTAGAAGAATAATGGATTAATTTTTAATCCATTTATTTACCAGTTTAATTAATTATTTATCAATTGATTACCAAATGATCTTTCCTGTGATAACCTTGCTTTAGTAATAATCTAGTGATAATTTCTTTAAAATTATCTCAATATATTGGAAAATTCTCTGTATTAGCTTATAAATATATTCGGAAATAATATAACAACAACGTATAACAAGAAGTAATAAAATATGTAAGCAATTGATTATAAAATCGCCAAATTTTGTAAGCAGAAATCTTTAATACTATGACGGGGATGGAACATTTCGAACAGAATAAGTAGGGGGGCAGTTTCTCCAAGATGATTGTAACTTTCACGATGAAGATTGCACGCCTCGTTGTCTGTTACGAATTTATGAATGGGCTCCATTCATTCCATTTGCATTTTTACTGGCCGATCGCATGCAGCTTGCTTCTGTTCTCGAATGCAACGCCACAGCCTTAATCGCGACTGTATCATATCAAATTAAAATAACTGAATTTTTATTTGAACTAATTAGACGATAATTTTTGTTCAAGATTCTGTTTGAAGATTCTATTTGAAGATTTTATTTATTCGTACTTGTTTTATCGATAATTTTTCATCTTAACATAAATTTTTTACATGATAATATGTTCCAAAGGAATATCTAAATTTTTCTTATGGTTTTGGGATGATAGGCAAAATTTTCTTTTATTCAGAGAAAGGCGAAAGTAATGATTTGTATTTCTTCTTTAAAATTTCTTAGTGTTATACTAATGATACAACGAGCGAATTTTTACCCGCATGATAATTTTGGTGATTATTTCTTTAAGTCGTAGGACTGGAAATATAGAAGGAAAAGTATATTTTCTTGAAAATACATAAAGAGAATACAAAATAAAGAAGTACAAAAAAGTTTAGCTATTGAAATAATAGAATAGGTACATTATATGCGGTGTTGGACGTTATCGAATAAATTTTATTTGTTATTTGAAAGTCCAAATGAAAAACAGGAATAAATTGTTTGTTATTTGGACAATCCTAAATACATTGTTCAAGATAATGAAATTAACTGCTAGTTACAAATACGATTGTATTTTTTATTTATTTTACATGTTATTTTCACATGTTACATTCATATAGCAGGTATATGATGGTTATTATCTGATTGCATAAGTTGCAAATTGGAGATTCTGTCCTTTTTTTAGGAAGTATTCGTGTGTGATTTTCTTGTGTCTGATTCTGAATATTGTCATAACTGACTTTTCTTTCCTGTTCAAGTTGAGGCTAGGGATAGAAGTTGATAAAAGTCTCTTACTAAGTTATAATACGAATTTGCATAAAAGTCCGTAGTCCGATAAAGACAGTCTTCGTTGGAAATTTTGTCAATTGAGAAATTCACACGTGTGACGTGACTTTTGGTTCATCCTGTATAAATTAAAGACCAATAAGAACAATATTCTATCCTCTCAGGTTTAAGAACAAAACGCTGTTTTCTTAGTTGTAATCGAAAATTATTCGTTTACAATCTTCTAAAAATACCTGCCATGTTCCATTCCCTGCTCCAGTTACCTTGAAGCAAACTTTTCCCTTCAAGTGTCCGTGATATACACGCGAAAACCAAGTGGCCCGGAAATAGTTCTCGCCATAGCACGAGGAGCCAATTACGAACCTGAATGAACACGAAGAACTTCGTTTATTGCACCAGCTCTCTATCGATTTGATTTATTAATTCTTCTTTAAAGAAAAATTCGCGCTTCGTCTTGGAAAACGAAACTGAAGCTCGTGTTCAAATTTCATACTATTTATATTTGGTCCGTGATCAAATATAAATATATCTTCTTCGCCTAAGGTTTCAAATCCAAGAATCAATAATATATTGGAATCATGATCGATTTAGAGGCCTTGTTTCAGCAGCCTTTGGACTATTACAGGCCGAAAGGACCTCGTTATTCAATCGAAAAGTTAGTTTTATCGAAAATGATGATCGAAGAGAATGAAAACTTCCTCCTTAGTAATTTGATAGGCCTCGCATGCAGCATGCTAAAACTGCAGTCAAGTAACTTGTAACGTATTAGAGGCACTATAGACTGGAATAGCAGTGCTTGTTTTAAGGTTAGGAGAGCTTGCGAGGCTCAAAGTGGGTCAAAAGCCAGCGTGCCCCGGTATACTTGCCAACCTACTTGGAACGCATTCGAGCAGAGTCGGAAATGTTCTTTTGCGTCGCCTCTGTTACCACGTACACCAACATAATTGTTCTAATCCAAATCAATTTGCGTGTAATAAGTTGCTAAGGTAATAAAATGGTATAAAATGCTCTCTTTACTAAGTACATATAAGATTTTAAAAAGCAATTTCACAAAGCAGCTTGTCTAGGATACAGTCGGTGGTGTGGCACTGAAATAGAATAGGTTTGTCTAGCCGTGAGGTAACATTCTACTTAAAGCAGCTTATTCGAGTCTCCGACTTCAGGCAAACCATTGTCGGTGGTCATGAATCGTTTCCAGAAACTTACTGAAAACGAAAACGTCTTTATAAAATTCAAAGAAAGCTATTCTCAATAAAAAGAACATTAAACTATAATAAATTCCAAAAAAATCACGATTTCGGCTCTGAAAAAATTCGAAAAAAATAAGATTCCTAATCTCGATCAAAATTACTCTAATACTCTTTCCTCGATGAAAGTAATATTTGTATGTATGCATGTACTATACTATTTATTCATTATGAAGTCCAGTACAATCTTTGTTTACTCAGGTACACGTCTAGTAGCATTTCGTTCCTTTTTTAACATTACGTACAGGGTGATTCAGAATATATGGATGTACGACAGGGACTGATTCAGCGCACTAGAATAAGAAGAGAAGTACATACAAACATATGCACGATGTGATCTTGTTTTCGTATGACTTTAGATCAACGAGTTCCTGGAAAATAGATAAATCGTGATCTTATTCCCTGACCAGCTCGCTCTGCCTACCTGAATCCAATCGATTATTAGTTATGGCGACGTTTAAAATCTCTTGTTTATCAACGTCAGTTGACAGTGTTGAAACTCTTTATCAACGCGACGACCAAAGTTGCCAATAAATCTGTGTAAAAACTGTTTAAATAAGTTCGACAACGTACGATGCGATGTGCTCTGAAAAGGTGAATGTAATTTTTATACAAAGCCCCTGCATATCAAATTTTCGTTCGTATATTTTTACTTCGTTATCTTGTTCGTATATTTTCAACAATGTTCATATCTGCGGACTGTGCAGGTGTTTTTAAATGTTCCCGAACATTATACAAGATCCACGCTCGCATATAATATACATATATATATCACTATGCTTTGTTTCGTTATCTTGCATCAGAATAAAGCTGTCCTTCAAACCCATTTCTTTTTTGCTCTTTAACGTAGATTACTTTTTAAAATACGTATGTACATTCTTATCCTATGTTCTATATAATCATCTTATCTTATTCTACGAAGCGGTAACTGTACGAATACTTATTACGAATATATCTTCGCCATTTGTTAGATATTTATCGATATTTTTGCAACAGAAATAGATACATCGCGTTCTTCTTTTTCTGAGGATTATTCTGGGGACTTGTAAGAATATGTCGTATTAAACCTTTTATTTAATTAACATTTTGTTACTAAACTATGTTCTACTATAATTTTGCTAAACTACTGTAAAGATACTTTTTAACATCGACTCTACATATTACATTGCTATTTTATTCTGTTACATCACGTTATTTAACTCTTACTTCGTAATTAGCGTGTACGTATCTATTCTGTTTAAAATAAATCTTATTTCTGTAAAGGTTCGATGGATCAGTGAAGAGTAGTTAGAACCGATACCGTTCCTCAACGATACTGTACGAGGAACGTTCCAACGAGGAAAGAAATAGAAAACTACCGGTAGATCCCCTGTGCATACTCCATTATTCTTTTTCCTATATCTGCCTCTGTTCCCTGTAATACTTTCGTATTGACTGTCTGCTTGTAAAGCGCCAGACGGAATTTTAAATCTTGATACGAAGACAGATCTTCCTGCTCTGTTTTCCCCGTCCTCTGAAAGCCCGGAAGTAGATGGGAACACAAAGCGGAACGGTGAAACTCGTCGATCACTCGAACCGTGAACTCGAAGCATTTAGATAATTAACACGTCGCAGCCATTGCGATAGAAGATTTTTCTTTTTCTTCTACCTTTGCCTTCCTCCTTCTTTTTTCTTTTTTTCAATTATTTTTAATTCGTCTCTTTCTTTCTTCCTGTTCCGTTATCGAAGGGTTGAAGTTGATCACCGCGAAAATACGAAGGTCTACGAAGTCGTTTTTCTAATTTAAAGAGTGTGTGTAAATATTGTCTGATATATGTGAGATATAATATTATCTGATGACTCTACCACCTTCGGTTTGACGGAGATTTCACCCAAAAAGTCCGCGCAAAGTTGACCTTGAACCTGAAAATCAAGGCCATAAGGTCAGTTTTTTTATTCTATCATATTAACATCGCGGGTATCAACTTTGAAGAAAGAATCATGGGTCGCAACTAAACCGTTCCCTTGGATAATGATGTTACTGTTCCATTGGCTCTTGCATCGATATTATTTACTATGTGTTCATATTTCACAGGCAAATATATAGAAGGAAAATAGCGTGATATTAACGAGGAAATAGGAAATTATTTCTTGGCAAGTGAAATAACCGAATCTAAGTAGGATGAAGCTACCTAACTTCATGATTTCAAGATATTGCAAAATTACTCGCTCTATTCTAAAGAAACCTTCCTAGCAAGAGTTAAGTGGCGTCAAAGAGGCTAAGATTTGGTATTAAATATTAGCTATTTTGTAGGTGAATACGTAAAGGACATACGAAGATCAACTACTAGACAACGTCAGTAAAAATAATGTTGTAGATAGAGATGTAGCCTTAATTTGTACTATCCCTCTGAGTCTTATTACTATCCTTATTGCTAGTAATTAATATCACGTTGCCCTAAATGAAGCTATGCTATCTTAGTGTTCTAGACGAATTACTTTAATTCTCATTGCACATTCTGTATGAAGCAGCGCAATCTTTTAACATCCACTGCAGTGTTTGCTTTCACAATTTGCCTGCTTTTTTTTTATTATTTAAATTTACCAATATGAAAATCGCTCTAAGATCTCAAAAATAGGAAAGAAGAACATGTTAGGATATTTCTTTGCGCTGGAATGTTTTAATTAGACTAGAACATACAAAAGATCGAGAGTCGTTAATTATTTCGCAACGAGTTTCTAAGAGAAATTTTCATTTCTTTTTATCATATCGGTTTCCTTTCTCTCTATTTCTCTCGATCGAATTTCAACAGCCGTTTGAATCTGATTAATAGAGAATCCATTGCTAATCATATCAGATTATAGGCTTTGACGCTGGAATTGAATAAAATAATAGCATACTCCAGGCGGGTCGGAGTCAATTAACACAATTAACAAGGAAATGATACAATATCGCAATTAATAACGCATTTCTAATGCCAGGAATAATGGCAGCCATGGGAAAAGAGGTGTGAAGATTAATGGGAATGAGTCGCGAACAAACGAGATACCATAATCGTTAAATTACGTATTACAGGCATTGCGATTTTCAGTAACAATTAAAAGATAGTTGGAAACGTGTGTATCATTAATATTCCTTTTTAATTCTTTTAATAAGAATTACAAATTGAAATGGTGCAGAGGAATTTCAGTACAATGCAGTAGATGAAAAACTCTGTTTAATAACCTGCTACGTATTTACCTTAGGAAACTCTTTCGTCAAAAGTCTATCGAAAAAGTCTATCTAAAGGAAGTTACTTTTCATAATTGATATTAATATCTTTATCGTATCTGCTCTTAATTAATTCGAAATTTTCATTCAGATTTTAGTTCATCTATCAAATCTATTCCATAAAAATTTTTTTATGAGATTTGAATTGGAATTAGGGAAATCAGTATGTATGTAACCAGCATACTACCGTAGCCAGTATAAGAGGAATCTACGTGCTTTAGATAATTTTCAATATCGCGCTTTTGCTTTTTATTGCTCGCGACCGTGGCTTTTCCAGCATTACGTGTTCGTGTTAATTCTGTTTCAGTTACGCCATTTTTGAGCTCTTCAACCAGTTAAATGCGGGATTTAGTTTTAAAAATCCCTTACGGGTTGCGTAATTAAAACGAAGCAATGGCGAGCATACACGTGGAACGCAGGGCAAAAAAAAAACGAGGAAGGATTACATTTTTATTCGATAAGGATTTAACAATTCATTGTTGGAAAAGGTATCATTATTAAAAACTTAAAAATTACCAAAAAATAATAAAGTACGCAAAATAATTCGGGAAATAGTCGATATACATACGCGGTAAACTACACAAATGCATTGGGGAAAATAATCAACTCAATTTATAAAAGGCAATAAATTATACGGAGCATCACCGACATACCAAAGAAAATAAACAAGCAATCAAACTTTTCTTTATAAAATACATAATCGTTTGAATGGAAGTATAAGGGAAACGTGCCACTAAATGTCATTTATACTATTTCTTATTAAAATGTTCAGTTTCTATAATAAATGGTATTTTTCTATTTTACACGACAAATATACACGTCAACCGCGCCGAAATAAAGTCTTGGATCGACGTGTATACACATCGAACGCAGTTAACCGGTTAATCATTTCGTATTTTGTTTCGATGATAGTGTCACGCTAAATTCTTGTAATCAGAATTCACTCAATCCGATAAAGGAAATTTATTCGAAAGGGAAAAAGGCATCCGTTACTGGGAAATATTGTGTTCAGATAATAAACCGTTCGGATATTAGGGTATTCGGCTAATAGGTGTTTGAATGGGGAGGGCTCTATTTTGTTTACAAGAAGGAGTGTTACGTACTTATTTCGAACATGTTCTGTAGACTAGATAGACAAGACGCGAGTGAAAAGGTACAGTAAATCGTTTTAAAGAGACAGGAAGCAGCGGATGCGTATTATTTCCAGGTATGAGGTATCGTTGTGTCCCAATGGGAAACCCGAGACGATGTTGGTATTCTGCCAGTCTAGAACAATGTGTGGGTCCCTCGTAAGGATAGGAAAAGCCGAACAGTGCAGCGAGGCTGGTCTCTTCTTGACACGAAAGAATGATACTCCGCGATAATTACGACCTGTAACTACAGCGTGCGCTTATTTATCATGCATACGACACGGGGTCGGATTAAATGTTAGCTGCACGCTGAAAGGAGTCGCATTTGCATAAAAATGATGGAGAAACCAGCCAGCTTAAAGCTATCATCAATCTGTTGACCGAGAATGAGAGATTAAATTGTCGTAAATCGAACATTATACATGCATATAATAACGTATATGTTATTTGCACATATATATACACATAATACTTTATATATATATATATATATATTTATTGTAATTATATATAGAGAGAGATAATATATATAGAGAACTAACAGAGCATATATACAGAGATAATCTAATAAGATTGTAACAATAAGAGGGTAAACTGTAGTAATGAAACAGAAAAGATGTTAGTAGAATTCAACATTATAGGATAAGATAAGATATTAAGAAGGATAAGATGTAATCAAGGATCTGATAAGATATTAATGACTACAATGTACTTTATAGATATTTATATAATTTATATATATATAGAATATATATAGGATACATTTCATTGTAGTCACTAATATCTTACCGGTTAATGCGACGAGAAGCAATGAAAAAAGTTCATATAAATATATGCTCTGTCTGTCTCCGCTTATGAGACATAACGAATTTTCATAAACACGAAACCTATCGAAGATGTTGAATAAGCTTTCCAACAAATTCGGGAAACATCAGGAACCATTCAGAGTGTAACCGCGTCTATAACAAGACGTCTGCAGGCTTGCCTTAAAACGCAAGGTGGTCATCTTCTTCGGCATCTTCCGTAAAGATAATTAGATAACACAAAATCAAAAGAGAAAGTTCGTCGTATCTCGTAAACGAAAACGGGTAGAATATATGTTTAGAGGAACATTTTCTGTTGTTTCTAGATGTGCAATCAACTCTCAAAGTGGGTTTCATATGTTCTATTACACCCTGTATATAAGAATAGGCTCAGTTTTACAAATTTTATGTCTAAAACCGAAGTGTGAGAAAGATATAAATATATAGGAATTTTAAAAAATATTATAAAATCAAGTCCATTTCCCGGCCGTAAAGTCGAAATTAAACAAAACACATAAATATATACTTGGAACTAATTAATTAGTGTGAATACTATAATAAATACAATGTTGTGCCGCTACTCTTCACAGCTACCGTACTCGCCTATTGTGTACATAAAACGATATCTCGCTTTCCAGATTGTTTCATAATAGTCTTAACAATTCACCTTTAACGACAAGCTAATCTTTATTGTCGCGATGAAAAATGAAGTCGCAAGAGGGGTCGAAACGCGATCATCCGGCTTGTATGGAAGGCTTCGGTTGAATGCAGACTCCCATTAACCGATTATATCCCATTAAACGATTAACATTCTGAACATTCCAGTTCTTTGCTCGTCTCTTTTGCCCGGCATGTGCATTGAGTAAAATCTACTTTTACGTAGAACACACACGATTCGTGTTACAACGACTTCCTTCAAGGAATTTCGCATTCCTTCGCCTCTGCCTATTTCTATCTTGGCTTGCAATTTCCTAAAGAAATAGCGTACTTCGCAGGATTTACTGTAATTAATCGCCTTATACAGCAGCTCGCGTGATACCTAACGTTAATCTCGCTTCGACAGAACCTAAAACTCTGTCTTTTTATGTATACACTTCCATTCACGATCTGTGTCACGATATTACTACATTACCAGTATGAGCATAACGTGCTAAAAAATTCGATTCTTCTTTCCTCTTTACTTTCACATTGAAGATAGCAGGTTACATCGCTGTCATTTTTAATCTGAACAGAAAATTCTTTTATCATAGGTGTGTCAGTAGTTTTTAATGAAGTATTAATATTTTAATTTTGTGTCGTACATACAATATTTGTCATTTTATGTACATAAAATAATCGTATTAATACGATAACATTATTACAGTAAGGTTGATACGATAGAGTAAACCAATTTTTACTACATGTAATAAAACAAACACGCTACTTTATTCTTCTTCGATACTTATATCCAAAATCGATTTGTAATTTGAAATTGATTGCATCATGATGATTTTATTCCCTCATCGTCTTATTATAAATAAAAAAGATACAGCGATATTAATGTATATTTGTAAATACAATTATAAAAATAATGATTAATATAATAATAAAATATTTAGTATAATTAAGTATAATTTTCACGATTACGTAATTATATACAGACATTATAATTGTTATTAAAACAAATTTTAAAAGTTATGGCATAAGATCTCATTTGGATGAGATTAATATCTTTAATTAAAGAATTTTTATTTGGAACACTCATTACAAATAACTAAAATTCTTTTGATTTCCGGTAATCATTATTGATGATGAAATTTTTAACTTTGTTTATCAATAACCAATATGAATGACTGGAATTTTTTTGGTTACTAGTAATTATTATCGATAACCCGCATTTTATTTTAGTTATAGATAACTATTATCGGCGGTAAAAATTTTCTCTCGTTACAATCGGCTATTGTCAACTGTTATTAACATTACGTACAATTAGTACCTATTCACTGAGAATATAAAGAAATTAATTGTAGAAATTATGTATTTTATTAGGGAAAGAAACGGTATGAAAATATACGAAACAAAGAATAATAGATATTGTAGTACAATGTTATTAATGTAAGTGTTAATAAAAATACCTAAACTGCAATATCTTTTATACTATTCTTTGTTTCATATATTTTCATGCAGCTTCTTCGCTTTATAAGATACATAAGCTTCATCATTAAGATATTTTATGTTATCAATGAATACGGATTATCAGTAATGTTAATAACAACTGATAATAGTCAAATGTAACCAGAAAAAATGTTGTCGTCGATATTGATTAACAGTAAACAAAAACATTTGTTGCCATCGATAATGGTTATCGGCGACCAAAACAAAATGCACATCATCGATAATAGAGTTGCTGGTTACCAAAAGAAATTGTAGTCATTTATATTGGTTACTGGTAACCAAAACTAAACTGCCTTCGTTGATAATGGTCGCTATTAACCAAAAAGAAATTTTAATTCATTCATTCATAATTGTCAATCGTAATCAGAACAATTAAAAACTAATATTTTTCAATCATATCGTGTTTTGAATAATTTCTTTCACATTTATTCATAACTTTTATTTAAATAAAAATTGATTTTTACTCAATGACTTTTTCCCAAAAAATGCTTAAAATAACCCTTATCTTGCATCTTTGATTATACATATGTAATTATAATTGATATTTCAGGGCGTGGAATGATAAATGGTTGCTACCAGCAGCATGGTGTATGAGGAAATAGTCGGTATACGGGGCAGCTGACCCCAGCCGCCGCGCACGCTTTTCACGCGCGAGATGCCCCACAATTTGAATTCTGTTTCCGTCAACTCCGCCAACACGGCACCGAATCACCAGGCCTACAACCAACAACAACCTTATCACCGACAGAATGGAGATGGACTTCAGCCCGAGGTACATGAATCCCATTTAACAGAAAATGATACTTTGAAGAATCCCATCTAACAGGAAATAAACTTAGGTCCTTTATTCGCTAAAGATGCCAGGTACTACCCTATTTGCGCTTAAACTATATTATCTTTAAATTATCTTTAAATAATGTTTTAGATGTATGTATTTGCCTGTTGGATTTCTGTTGCACAACGAAGGAACCAAGAACCACATTGGACATTTAATCTGACGTTAATTACTCGCTTAATAGTTATACGTATTACGCGTGGAAAGAGTATAATGTTTCTGGAGCGAAAAAAATAGTTTTAGTTTAGGAACATCAACCCGGAAAAAGTATCTCGTTACTCGTTTAATTTAAACGATGAACTTGATGTTATATTTTATAATAAAAGTAGTGTAATATTTGTATTCAGCTATAATCATACAATATGGAATACGTAATTCTTGTCTCCTACTGTATTTGAGTGTAACGAGACATATTATGGAAATAAGAATTTTCAGTGATAACGAAGAAAGACGTTGTACAATCTTAATATTCGGATATATTAATTAAAATATGTAAATTCGATATTGCACAATGTAAAATGTACTAACGATAATAACGCTGCCAGGACTCTGCAAAAAATTGTTCATATTTAGATTATAACATTTTAGAATAGTATCTCAATGCTATTGGGGACCAGTGTTTGTTTGCTGTCCAACAATGTGCGTGTATGTAACATTCTTTGTTGCAAAAATTGGTACAGAATAACATAGAGAAAACTTTCTTAAGTATTAATTTGCTATATTAGCTTCAGTAAATTACACATATTTATTCGCTGCTTCAGAAACATTATTTTATTCCATATGAATAAAATTGTAGAACATACCCGAAATATCAATCCGGAAAAAGCGTCTTGTTACTCGTTTAATTAAAATAATCGAATGTTTATTGATATCTCTAAATGATCCCAGTATTCATAGATCAAAAATCCTGTTTTCAAAAATTTTAAGGTTTCACTTACTTTAATCACATTTTATATTCATCCCGTCTATTGTAAGAAGCAGTTAGCTAAATAACAATGAATTATTTAAATTGTATATACAACTGATATTTTACGAAGAAACCTATGTATTCTTTATTAGAAAGAGCCGGTGGAGTTCGACACGTCTCATCTGCGTGGTGCGCCGGCCGAGGTCGAGGCACTGGTGCACAACATCAAAGAAGTTGCGCAACAGTTCCTCTATCACTGGAGAACATTCCCTATCATCCTTCCACCGGCACTGTCCACGTGTACAGAGGGCGAAGACACACTTGCCAGAAAGAAACACCACCTGAAGGACCTGTTCGTCGCGCCCAGCTTCGACGAATTAGACTCAGTCGCCGTAGACAGCAAGGGTGAACCAAGGAGGTTGACCAAAAAGCAGCTGGAAAGCATCAGCAAACGAGGGTAGGTCTTCTTATAATAACGAAATATCTATCTAAATATTTGTCTTTATCTTTGTAGGTAGCAGTAGTATCAGATTCGTAAGCTCTCACATTAGGGACGTCCTTAAGCCTACAGTTGCGATACTTGTCGACCAAGTGCGAATTGGATTCAGTTTTTTGAAGCAGTACTATCCAAGACTTGTAGTCGCTAGTGAAATTGGAGTTGTAACTTAGAAAATGATTTAATTTAAGATTTATGGTTTCACATGTTTTCTGCTTAGATTTTGTATTTAGATTTAGTCAGGGAACGTATTGTAAATAAAAGAATAAATAAGGTAATATTATGCGTAGAAAAACACAAGGGGTTTCCAGTCTTTTATGAATCACATAGTAGATAAAATAATATTTAAGAAATAAAAATAATCAACTACATACATATTGGAAAGTACTGATTTAAAAAATCGAATGATAAAGATTAAAAATAGGGCTAAGAATTTTTGGAATCTTTTACGAATCTTATTGCAACTTAAGGATTAGTGACGTTTATATTTAAATTGAATATGCTTCGAAACACAATATCGTAGCGATTGTATCTCTTAGAGTTAGATTTTAGCGACTTTTCTGCGCACATAAACATCGCAAGTACCTACTAACAGATACTTGTTTTTAAGGCTTGAATGAAGCTCTCACTGATGCTACTTTTTTCTAGGATGCAAGGAATATACGTATATAACATATATAATTTCAGGAAATACGTAAATATTTAGAAAACGTCATGTATGTAACATATGACTTTATCGACTACGCAAATTTGAAAAACAAAAGAGGAATTTGTGATAATTGGAATCCCTTACAAAAACTTAGATGGATCTTATTCTTTAACTATTGAAATAGTCAGCCTTAATGTATATCACTTCGTTTTGATAATATAAGAACAGTGAGCGAACCAAGCCCAAATGATGCCTCGTTTTCGTGAGGACGTGTAAAACCAAACAGCCATTCGTTTGTGTCTGATATTTTCTAACAATTTTTGTAAAGCTTTCAGAAGGAGAAGTACGGAAAACCGAAGAAGCTGAATGCCACTCAATTGGAGAGCATTCGAAGATGCGGGTATGTCATACACCAGCGTCACACAATATTCAAAGTTGACCGAAACAATGATCGTTACCCTGTGCAATGATTTTGGAGACTGGAATCACTCATCTCTCACGATCATCTTTTCTTTTTCTTTTTTAACGAAAAAGTTATACCTTTAAAAATCCAAAGTCTGTGTAAATGCCACCACAAAATAGCATGGTCTTCTCATCTTCATCTGAAATTCACACTGGCAAGAATTGGCGATTAATTAATCGATCGATTTCCATCGGACAGAGATCAAATATGTAAAACGAGGCATTGCCAAGTGCACGAATTCACTGAAAAAAAAAGATTTATATCTGGTCTATGTGTGGAGGGATTTCGTAGAAATAACACAGCTTGTAACAAATAATACTTAGGCAATCACGGCATGATGTAAATTCTAGCTGTTAAAGCACAATTAATATACGGTGTAGGTTGTGTTGTTTTCTTTTTAAAACGTTCAAAGTATGCTTGTATTATAGCGAACAATTATTCTTATCACTAGCTTTAGCTCCACGAATAAGGAGTGGAGAGTGTGAGGTTCTTCTGTTTTGGTTATTCACTAATTAGAAACGCTGCAACAATGTAAAAATTTTGTACATATTACAGGATATGTTTGTTGTCTATGTACGTGTATATGTTAAATGTATTTTTTCTTTTTTTTATATATACATATTCACAATGTAGACGTAACATTCTGTTTCCGGATTTTCTCCATATTTTTTTTTCTCTTATCCCAAAGTCGATTGTGTTAATAAACAATCTGTCTTTCAGGGAATTCGAGGTGGACTCGATCAATTTCGCCGGGCAGACACACCGATGGAGATTGAGCGGACTTCTTCAGCGTGGACGAGACAGAAGACGAGATGCATTGCTTCGGGATCTCGCTTTGGCAACTAGATTCCTTGTAGTTACGGCGAAAGCCAGACTAGTCTCCCATTGCTTCAGTGTTTCGCAATCTCTGAAAGCTTTACTAACAGGGCTGTTACGGCTTCTTGGTATGAGTTCATTAAGAAAGTCCCTTGTATCTCTAATGGATTTGCAAGAGGCAATATTATTTAGGTACAATTGGACGTTATTACGTTTTAGATATTATAATTGGCGTACCATCGCTCCAAGCACATAATTTGGATGCTAAAATCAGGGAGGAGCGATGTCGGTACTTGGTTGCCGAATTAGTATGCAGGGTAAATTGAATAAGTCCTCTAAAATATTTATTTCTGTTACATTGGATTGCTACTTTAAACAGAGGCTATGTGAATAAAAATTATAAATAAAAATATTAATTTGAAGGAAAGCATTACTTTCTAAGATTTCCATTAATCTCGCTACAAATTGCAGCCTGAGTATGAAGATTCTCTGGAACTTCTATGTGGTTTCGTACAGAAACAGCTTCGGCGAGCGACAATGGAGAAATTCGAAGTGGAGAGAGAATTATCACAACTATTACCTATCCCGGTTCCTTTCGTATTTGGAACGCCCGCTGGAGCAGTGGTTGATCTTAGATTATTTAGCAAAGACATCATCAGAAAAGCTTTACCGATTTTAGTTGCTATTTTGGAGAGAGAGACACGAGGCTGGTTTCTTCATTTCAGAGAAAGACTGATTTCTGAGTTGAGAGCGCGGAAAAAGCCGGATGAAGAGATAGAAAGAGTACGATTATTTCTGTATCAATCACTATGAAGTTGCCATAAATTTATGCGGTATATTCTTATTGATTATAATTACTTTTAGGAAGTCAACGAAGCTGTTATGCGAGAATATTTGCAACGAGTGTTCTCTAATATTTTATCGCATCCAGACATACTCGATCTCGGTAATGGAATCGCTCAACTGTTGGTTCAGCAAGCACAGTCGGTCGTATTAATGCATCGAGCCGTGAAAAATGTGCAGCGCAAACTATTACAAACGAAAGAAGCGTTGAAATGTCATATAGAAAATGAACATCCAGTTTTGTCGCGAATAGAACCATGGATGCGCGATAGAATGAGAGAAGTTGAGGAGAAGTTCATCGAAGAGTGCGAATGGAGCGCACACGAAGAAGCTCTCACATTGTGCACTCATCAAAATTTACAGCAGACAGTTTACTTTCTTAATCGTGATTTAACATTTATGAAAGAGGTATGCAGAACTGTAGATATTGTCATAAACACTTATTCGCATTTGAAAACAAGGTATTCGTTTCTCTCAGCGTGAACCAGTCCTGTTAAAAGAATTGCGCAAAGTTAAAACACCCACGAGGAGCTTCCAATGGCCGACACAGATATGGCTTCCAAAAAACTGGATTATCAGACGCAATTTTCAAGGCCAGTCTGAAATCATACCAACGGTGCTGAGCAATACTCCGACATCTATCACGACACCTCGCGCAGATCCGAGTCAGCCTGTCTTTTTAGTTGAAAGGGAGATTGTACACACAACTACAACAAGGTATATTGTAACAATGAAATAATCATTCTTTAACATTAGTAGACCATTGTCTTCCTAGTGTAAATTTATGAAGAATTAATTGGTTCTAAAATTTATAAACAGATGGCCTATGTGGCGTTGGATTAATTACGTAGCCAGGACGTGGTGTTGGACTTGGAATGCAATGTTTCTATTAGGCGTGGCAGTGCCGTGGTGTAGTCCAGTCTCCATACGAGCTTTGTTACTCGTACAACCCTTTACTCCCGATCTAGAATTGAGTCAATTGAATGGAACCTTGTTTCCTAGAAAGTCGTCTCAAATGCCCACTCTTTGTTCTCGATTGATAGCACTTTGGAGACATATTAGTAAAAGTCGGACACATTTTGAAACGGAACCGGACACTGGTAAATTTAATAAACTAATAAAAGTTCTATGCTTTGTTTTTTATTGTTGAATTTATTAAATGATTGTTTGATCATTAATTAAATAACTTTGCTTTTAATTGTAGGATTTATTGGAAAAGGAATGACAAGGCATTTAAATAGATTATGGAATTATGGTGTTAAAGGTCTTCTGGGAACACTCATCATATTATTTGTTTTTCCTGTCGTCTGTATAGTCACGAGTTTAGGATCACTTCTTATTGCACTTACTGCAGTTTTATGGTCCGTTGATTATACTATTACATATACCATAACATTTCTTAATTATAAAACGGTAACAATTTCTTCTTTTTGTTAATTTAGGATGCCTTTAATTACCTTAGCGTTGCATGCATTCATGGCACTCATAATGGATTTGGATAGCCCAGAACCAAGTAGAAATCGATATTTGGTCATCATGGAAGCATTAGTTTGGAATATCGGTACACAAGGCTGCTTGCAACCAATCGCGGCATTAATTGTAGCTCTTGTTTTGTGTCCTATTATTTCTTTTGTGATACTTACAGGTAAAATATAATATTCTCATTATAAATTAAAAAAGTAATCTAACTTTTCTTATTTAAAATATATCGCTATCTCATAGTTGCTGTGATACGTTACTGGATTAGAGTGGTCTGGGACACGACTATGTTCCATTTAGTAATAAAGAACAGGGGTCGTATACCTGCTAGTGATAGCTTTGTGGTTAAAAGAATAGCTGGACCAGGACTAACTTCTGATTATTATTATCAAGTAGGTATTACAAATTAATCACTGGTATAACTACAACGTTAATCCTTATTTGTTCCATTCTTATTTGTAGATTAAGCCTGAACAAGCTTTAGCTGCATTCGAAGCAAAACTAGAGTTAGACGAATTGTTAGCTTTCCAACAAGAAACAGAACGATTAATTACACAACCCCAGAGGGATTTCACTCAATTTGTAGAAGCCTGTTTTGGCCCGTTCGCTGCTAGCCTTGCCAAAACAAAAGATCCGTACAAATCTTTAGAAAAAGAAGCCAAAGATCTGATCGCCGTATTACACGAAAAATTAGACAAACGTAGAAAAAATTTGCAGACTGGTCTTGGAATGGTTGTAAGAAGTAAAATAAAACTTACTACCTTTGATCTGAAGGTAATTATCGTCCAAAGCACCTTTGGACCCAAATAATATTTTACATTTTTATATATTTATAATTCTATCTTTAAGGTGGTAATACAACAAGGAGCACTTATGTTAGAACGCCTTTATCCCAGTCATGTGTTCGCGAGATTATCAGGAAATGAAGAGGATTTCTGGGAGAACAAAGGTTTAAGCATCGGTGACTGGGCTGGTTTAGCTGGCCTCATGTACGCAGATATTTTCAGTTTAAATTTTCTTCAACCCCTCGATGATGCAGATACGAAATTCAGGCTAGAACCTCATCCTGGAGTCGATTTATCGCGTTACACAGACATGGTTCATAGCACTGAAATCGGCGGAACTAATGGGCCAGATTTGCTCGGCGCAGTTTATGCACCACGTGGAAATATACAAGTGTACAGTCCGTACCTAGAGGTTTCAGCTTTTAACCCACGCGCTAAACAGACTAGTAATAGCAGGAAATCAGATAAGCGATGGTAAAAAATATTCTGAATTTTGGATATTACTAAGTATTAAATATTAAAATTTTTAATATTATACGATCAGTATGTAGAGTCAAACTAAAGAAGTTGTTTTCATTTATAGTGATACTGGAGGACTTTTAACATCGACAAAAATTAGAAGACGCACAACGTCCACGAATGGTACAACAGAGACACGCTGGCAGCCGTGGAAGCGACAAATTCGTCCTTACAGCGCAGAAAAGTTGCTTATTCCGCTTCCTATTCCACATCCAGCACACATAGCTGTTACCATTCATAATCGCGATTCCGAAAATCCGATTCCCCTCGATTCGGAACTTTGTCAGAATATATTGAAAGCAATCGAAGAGTCGCCCGGTGAAATGTCCACCGAATATGTTAGTCGTTACAGAGGGGCTGCAGATTCTAGTTTCGATTCGGTAGCTTCACATTCTTCGGTTTCTATTGAAACTGGCTTAGACAAAGATAACGAAACGCAGGAAACGACAAATACCGATAAAGAGGGCGAAACTTATCATTGGACGCTGTCGAATTGGGATGGTGGTATGACTAGGAGAAGAAACAATTCTGGATCTATAAAGGTCGATCTTGCATCTCCAGAAGACGTTACTCTGGACACAGATACCACCAGAGTGATGTTCAGTACATACGGAACAACTGTTTGAACTGAGTTTACTGTTACGCCAAGTAAATATATATAATAGGTGCAAGTAGAAACAAATAAGTGTAACTATGCAAAAGTCAGTTTAGACATAGATCTTTTGTTTGTGCAATTTTTTTAAAAAAGCTGCATTTATTCGTTTCATTTTTATTATATTGAGGTTGATTAAATAGAATTGTGCTTCGTCGAAAAAAGGAAAATTTTAATTAAAATGCACGAAATGAACTTCACTTAAAAAAAGACGAACGTTAGAAACCGTAAATTCGAAAGTTTATTATTCTAGATTCAGTTGCATTTGAATATGTAATTCGAGAGCCAAGACTAGGAAACATTTTTTTAATTAGAATAATGTCTTATAATTCCAATAAGCCTCGTTTTAGAAACACATCAGAATGTGTATAAAAGTACATAAAAAGTTTCAGAGATGGTATATATACGTGCCTGTTGTAGCACATTATTAAAATCATTTTATCTTAATGTTTTGCGGATCAAAATCAAACATAGGAAAAATGAACGTACTAAACATTCGAGATAAATGTTTTGTAGAATTTACATTAACATATACATATTATTATGTATAATCATCAGCATACCAATATCACTTTCATTGCAACAACAGAACATCATCTTCTGTGCCTAATCAGATGTCTTATAAATCCATCCTCTAAATTAGTACTCGATTAATTTAATTAATCAGTGGTCACTATTAAAGGTATTAATTTCTATTAAAACTTAAGTGAACCGTCATGGTTGATAATATAATAAGTATATAGAATGTGCTCATCTGCGAAGTCTGGGATGTCATTACAGATTCATAATTTTTATGTATACAGGTTATAAGCAGAGTCAAATAATTAGAATGTTAGCATATGAATGGCCAGTGCCGTTTAAAAAAAAAGCCTCTTTAAATATATGTTAAAGAAGTTATACAACATTCTTATTGACATATTGTATATAGATAGTTAATTGTATAAATAAACTTGTTAATGTAATAATAATTCAAATACATTTTCTTGTTGTTCACGCTAAAGGCCATTCAAAGGAATACATAAAAGTTTGCTCTCTTTCGATATTTACATAATTCATGTGAGATAGTATCATAGAATTATTTTATTATAAACTGTTTATAAAATATCAAGCTGCCAGTATATTGCGTAATCTGACAGTAAAACAGTTCGAAACAGTTACAATTTATTTACACTATTCTTTCCTAAGTATATGCAAGCACAATTTAAAGAATTCTGCATCTTTTAATTAGGATTATTCAAACTTACAAATTACTAATTGAATCTTACACATGATAACTATTGATGTATATTTATTTATTTTGAACATATCTTATAATCCCTGTAAACATTTTTAAATATTTTTTTTACTACATTTTTTTTGTTATGTTTAATAATAATGTGTACATAAGTTGATTTTATTATATTTTATAATAAATGATACTAGTGTAATATTTGTATTCAGCTATAATCACACAGTGTGGAATATGTAATTCTTGTCTTCTATTATATTTGAGTGTATCAAGACATATTATGGAAATAAGAATTTTTAGTGATAACAAAGAAAGATATTATACAATCTTAATATTCATATATATCAATTAAAATATGTAAATTCCATATCGCACAATGTAAAATGTATTAACGATAATAACACTGCAACACACTGCAAAAAATTGTTCATATTTAGATTATAACATTTTAGGATTGTATCTCAATGAGATTCCATGCAGGAAGCATAGAATTTTAAATATTTCATTTTACTGATATTCGAATATATTTAAATATTGTCTGTGTTAAAGAAAAAAAAATGCATTTTACAGAATGCAATTGATTGGAACCTTAAGGAATACTCACTAAAATCCGATATATATTTATAATAGATATTTAACTATAGATGTTGTAAACGATAGAAATATTAAGAAATAACGATTATACAATCTTTTGACCAGTTTTTGTTTGCTGTCAAACTGAATTAAATAATAGTTAAGAGACTAAGCGCTCCATTTTTAAAGAAGGCACATTTTTAAGATTGCCTTGGATTTTACTACTATAATGCGCAAGTCCATCCAAAGAAAAACATCCAATGAGGAATACTGTCATGGTTTTTAACGACTATACAGTTAATAAATAATTGCATAATATCCATCCATGGAGTGTTCAAAATTAGTAAGAACCTAAATACATCTGATGGCAAACAGAATAATGCAATATATAAAAATAAGAAACCTATTTTAATGAAAATACATGTGTATGTAATATTCTTTGTTGCAAAAATTGGTACAGCATAACATAGAGAAAACTTTCTTAAATATTAATTTGCTATATTAGCTTTAGTTAATTATACATATTTATTCATTGCCTAAGAAACATTATTTTGTACCATATGAATAAAATTGTACAACATAATGATTGAACTAGCTAATTCTCTGAAACACAATTTCTAGAGAAACTAGTAAGAATTTCTTCTACCAAATGCACTTATCAATAGCAATACAAAACTAAATCTGTTGTACATTTTGAAAATTCCAATTTGAATATTTCAAAGAATTATTCAGGGATAATTTCAAAGAAGGAAATCAGAATAGAATACTCAAATAATTATTTCTTATTGGAAAGGAAATAAGAAATGCGTAAACGAACGAAAATCGGTAGTACGTATTATAATAGATTTAAAAAAGGATTGTAGGAAATGTTGTATCATGAATGTAGCATTAATCAAACATGCGTACGTACAAACCAAATGTGTATTATTTTCATATATTGTAAAGGTATTATATTTTTATCAGTCTAACGAATGGTTCACATTTAGTTTGTGTCTAGGTATGTTAGTGTACTACAAGACTTTATTTAAGTATGTAGCGGACAAGAACGTAATTGTACAAAGTCAAATAAGTTATGAACGATAAATTAAAAAAAAAATACATTTGCAATATTATATCGGAACCAATAACGAAACTTGAAATCGTATCTAGGTATAATAAATTTACATAGAAATTAAAAATTTTACGTAGATAGATTATAACTACGAAACATTCACTATTCATAGTTATTATTATACTATTGCTCGTGTTTGGTATATATATTTTCATTTTGAATTCCTATTCGAATGTAAAGTTGTACAAAACTATGATTGCGTATATCATAATTGCATAATGTAACATATTAGCAATATTTCTTGACGATTTATTAAAAAATTTTACTTATGACGGTTCTTTACTATCACGAATAATTATTTATATTAATCGTCATGACATTAAAAAAGAAGATTCCCTTTTAATACGCGCTTTAAATCATTGTATGTATGTTTCTTCTTAATATTATCGTACTTCTTTACGTTTTTGTATACATCAAACGTAAGTGTGATAAAAAGAATGCTTATATTTTAATGTCTTTATCTTCTTTAAATTAAAGATATAATAAATTTTGTCAAAACATAAGCATGCTTCAAAGAAGAATCATAGGAGTTTATGAAGTTGGAAATATTGCATTATATCTACTGTGTTAATGCAACAATAAAATGAATTACATAATACAATAAAATACAATAAATATAATACAATATGACAGTATATTAATTATATTAATACAATCTTATATTCAATATTTGAGTAAAAAGGGAGATTAAAAATGAATTCGACAATGATTTAATATATTCAGAAAATGTCGATTTTTATATTTCATATATATATATATGTATAAGTATTTTCTTATCGGTAACGTATTCTTCCTATATTTTACTCAGAAAGCAACAAAAGAGAGCTATTTTATTCAAAAAAGAAATATCCATGCATGAAACAAGTCATTACAAATTATTCACATATTACGAACAAAATTTGTTGCGTATCTGCCTTTTGATTGGTCGAAATTGCGTATTTCGTTCATAACACATATTCGCTCAATTGCGCATGCTCAGAGAATTAGTATTTCCTCATATGTGTGACGTTTAAGCGGAAATTGTAAATTTGAGAAATTCATTATAAATGCAGCGATAATTATGAAAAAGGGAAGAATTGTAAATCAAAAATTGAATTGGTCTCGTCAAATCGCTTTGTAAGAAAAGTTGAAACTTTTGGTCACAATGAAATGGAAGTTTTCAGTACGTTTTATGCATGTAAGAGGGGGAAAATAAGCGAATTCTCGGTGATGCGAAAGGTGATGTTAAACGTTGCATATCGCAATTTACAAATCACGAAGCGTGGTTGAGACAAGTCTAGACGATCATCGTCGAGGAAAAACCGATGAAGCTTGACCATACTCAACACAGGTATCTAAATATGTATCGAAATTGTTGTAAAGAACCGATAAGAGATGATGATTCATACGCGTAACCTTTACGATAACGAGTTACGTTAGCGAGCAGCTGAAAACGTGCCTGTGATATACATTTTACGTATTGTGTGTAAAAGCCCAGAGAGTTGTGAAATGTATTAGATCAGTGACCAAAGAAGTAACATAGTATATAAAATCCAGTATGATGTAGAAAGTGAAAGTGAGAGTGCGAATAAAACTGAGGCGTTCAATCGAATCGATATACCGAATCACAGACCGACATGCAGCTACGATGAACGAAATAAATAGGCAGGACATTTTCACGCGTGTCATTTATGATTTTATATTTCGCAACGTAACGCGTATTAAAACAAACATTTTCTGATTTATTCTATTACAATTTTTGTCAGAACTTATATACATTTATTTTTCAAGAAATATTAAATATCAATGTAAGCCACGTTTGAATAACAGTAAAAACTTAAGCAAGGGAATAAGCGAATCTGTTACAAGAAAAGGAAAATATCAATAGTACTTTATATATAATTCACACGAAGCGTGTATCAAAAGTATATTCGGACCTAAAGAAAAGGAAAGAATTTTAATTAACACGAATCAACGTGCAAACTACATTTATAACTGATATATTTATTAACAGAATATCAAAAATAAGACGCAATCGGTATTTGCAGAAGACTTGGTTACACGATGTTGACTCAGCTTCGGTGAGAACGTAGCACAGAATCGGAACTCGATCGAGGTCGAGCTTTAATAATCGATTGTTGCATTTTCGGCGTCCTTCTCTTTTCCACACATAAAAGACCCTAGAATCACATACAAAAATAATTAAATCAGTCTGAAATAGGACTTGATACAGAATCGATAAAGTGTAAAAAAAATCAAATTCTTATTGTAAGAGGCCGAGCATTGAACACGGGTGCATGTTTACGATACGGAGTAAACCAAAACATCAATGACCTTGAAAGAGAAGCAGTCACGTGACTGGGAGAGAGCACAAGGATTGGATAGTTTCGGCGCATATAATGTGTATTGCGCCGTGCGCGCCCTATGTCCCGCATTCCGTGTCCGATAGATAGTTGAGAGTTTAGCGGGGGGGAGAAGGGGCGAAAGACAGACTACGCGACGGCTTACGACGACGACGACGACGGGTACGACGACGACGAGGACGACGAGAAAAAAACGGGAGAGGAGAGAGAGTGTACTCGGCCCCCGTCTGTGTGTGCGCGCGCGTTGCTCGGTTGTGTTGTCCAAGATGAAGTCCGACTCTAAACCTTTGTTGACAGCTCAGGCGGAAAAGGCGAATCATTACACGTAAGTAAGCGCCGGTCGCGCGTGCTACGTGAAAGAAAAAAGTGTTGGATAAAAAAGAAATTTCGGAGAGTACCGAGAGAAAGAAAGAGTGCGTGATTCGGATAAAAATTAAATATAATAATAATGATAAAAAAGTGAAGTGCTTAACAAAAAAAGAGAATTCTAACGAGAATATAATATAATAAAAAAATACACGTAATGATAATACGTATATGCCTATGTCCATATGCAAATAAAATAAAATAAAAACGAAAAGAGAAAAGAAAACGAAAGAGAACGGAATAAAAGAGGGAGGGCCGCGCGAGCACAGCAGCGCGGCATCGACGCGCGCGTCAAAATACGCCACGAAATAATGTGTAGCTCTGTGGATTCGCATTCCAGATACTTGAAGGAATTTCGCGTCGAACAATGTCCCCTTTTTATACAGCGCAAATGCACACAACACCGACCCTTCACGTGCTTCAACTGGCATTTTATGAACCAGCGGAGGCGAAGACCGGTGAGAAAGAGGGACCGCACCTTCAACTATAGCGCTGATAATTATTGCACCAAGTACGACGAGACTACCGGCATATGTCCAGATGGAGACGAGTAAGTTTATCTACCATTTAGTATTGTGTGTACATTATACACCGTGTATACATTTTTACCGTGGGGTTACTTTATCCGTGGATTACTCGTCCGTCCGTAGAGGGTATTTCGAGTGATACAGTTGTGTGTTTCTTTAATTGGCCACCGAGATCAAAGCTTATCTGGTTAGTTATCCAGAGAGGTATGTTTCTGAGAAATCTCCAATATCTGTCTCTTTATAGAATAAGACCTGAGATATCGATACATTGATATGTTTGTTTATTTTACATATATAATATTAAAGATTCACTTCAGGAAATCAGTTTGACGAAGTGGTGGAAGTAGAGACGGACAGTTAACGAAGCAAAATTCTGGCCAGTTAACGCGACATTACTGTATCTCTTATGTTAGATGCATCGATTTGTCGCAGTCAACCGACGGCGTTAAAACTCATATAGTGTTTAACATTTAATCTTTCCATATTAAAAAATTCTTATTATCATCCTTTCACTTTAAAACACCTACGAATTTTATAGAGGAAAAGAGACATAGTTATCTATTATTCTTTGTTCGCTATATATGTGCATATACATGTGTGTATGTATACGCAGATTAAGATTGTTCTGCTTATAAAGCATGCAACGTGTTCTTACTCAAGTTTGGAAACCGTAAATGAGTTTTAAAGTATGAATGAAAATGTTTCTTCGTGATCGAGTCTGGTATTGATGTGAAAGAATAACAGAGGGGTCTATCGGGTTTCTTTGTGTCGTTGACACGCGCGTGCTGTAACATGCATCTGCGTGGTAATGCGTAACGACGTAACATCTCTTTGAGAATAACCTATGTAACGAAGAAGAGCAATTTCGACGCAACTTTGCTTTAATATACTTATTTATTTATTTATTTATTTATTTATTTATGTAGCGAGCAAAAGTGATCGAAACATTGCTGCGCTCTCATATCGGATTCGTATACAATAGAAAAGCAGTATGGACGTGTATAGTAGACATAATAGTTTCATTTATTTCGCATCTTATGCGTTTATAGTAAATTTATAGATGCAATAATAAAGAAATTATGTAAAAAGTATTCATTATAATGTTTAATAAATGAAATACATCTTAATTTAAGTTTCATTTGTTTATAAGAATATGATTTTATACAAAAATCCATAGTACAATTATTTTATTTTATTTGTAATTTTCACTTCTACCTTAATGAAATACGTGCAATGTATATATAGATATTGTTTGCAAATACATGAATGACAAAAGAAAATTAATAATCATAATATCGCGTATATGCAACCGTGATTTATTATATACATTTATATATTTTTATTACATTTAATATATATATATACAAATACGTAGAAAAAGCAGATTTTTTAATAATAAATAGTTTTATGTTCCTAAATAAGAAACTAAAAGGGGACAGTATATAGAAAATTGGTACAATTTATATTTCTAAAAAGTAATAAGTATAAACATTCGGCTATCACTGTCGATTATAGATTTTTATAGATTTTAATCATTTTTGCATTCTTATTCAAAAAGTAAATCATATCTTTTATAAATTTCTTCAGAGAAGAAAATAATCAACTCTATTTTCTTAGCGCTAGAACTATCAAAGCAGTCAAGATGACAAATCCATAATGTTTCTAGTAATCCTATACATTTACAATAGTATATTTTTAGGAACTTAAATAATTTTTGCAATATTTGTTCTTTTCACTTTTACTTAAGTTATCGGTGATTCTATTGTTAAAATATCTTAAATCTAATGTTTAATGTTTCAAAATTACATTTTATGAATTTTTTCGTAATATAGTATATTTTTAATTAAAGTGTTTATTCAAAGGAGTTCAAAGTTTCGACTGTTGTTTCGATTGTCTCATAGAATACGTATGTTGAAAATTTGACCTAAATTCTACAGGCAAGGAAGGAAAAGAATCAATTGTTACATAGGTATATTCACTGGTTTTTACTGGTTTTTGTGGCTCAATCGCGAGTCATTATTTTCAAACTAATTAATGCAACGTGTTTTTGAATTAATTCAATCGAATCGAAGCGTGCAAATTAAAACATCGCGAGTCATGTCCCTCTTGTTATGAATGTATGCTTACACGCTTCCAGCCGCCATTACTGATAGAATATAGCTACCATCGGCTGTTAACCTGTTGTCATCCATTGTAGATAACCCAACGAAACTAAGCAGAAATTTCTCCATGCTTTCGGGCGTATAACTACAATTTCTTCCGCGGCCATCTTTTTTTCGAGGTTATATCATATCCTCTATTACACTTTTGTCCCTTTGCTTCCTTATTTATATTATAATATTGTAACGCTTTCGATATGAAATATTCTGAAATCGATATTAAATATTTGAAGTATATAAATGGCGTCTAACTGTTCAATATGAAATATGAAAAAGAAAATACATAAGTATATTTGCATAATATTGAGGTTATTGACTCGAATTTGTTTAATTCTAGATGTCCATGCAGGATATGATATTGAGACATAGATTTAGGTCATTATTTTAAATTATCTTGTTGATAATTCCTCGTTTGATAAAAATTCATCTTTGATTTATTGTTCTCAGAATATTATTTTTAAAAAGAGTATTGTTTTAATAATTTCTAATTTGTTAATTAATATTGTAGAACTCATATGTGTGTAAAATAAACAAATAAGAAGCACAAACGAATAAGTAGACACTGATGAATGTTCTTTTAAGACGAGCGAATAAAATTACGAGAATTATCACTAAGAACATTAAAACCTATTATCTGTTAATGAAAACAAACGAAACCAGTTTCTTTTAAGGCTCTTGTGAAACCATTAATAGATGCAGTTCAGCGTAAAAGCTTATTAAAAAATGTTCCAGGAATAATGTGAAAAATGTTTATGAATTATTTTTATGCTTAACTTTCTGATATCGCTAGATGGATAGATGAATGAAAAAGTTTTCATTATACTTGCTACAATTTGCAAAACAAATCATTTGTTATTATTTATTAACTGTTACTATCGATTTTATTAACTTTTGCTATTACATTATATACTTATTAAGACATCACGAAGATTTTCATATTAAAATTATAAAAAAAAAATCGATACAATCCTTTCCAAATTAATTTATTAACATAAATATTTGAAACACGTTTTGAAAATTTAAGTAATAAAAATTATGCTGTCTATCATTGCATTTATCATTATTTTTATTGGTATATTAATATTTATATTCGTTTTTACATACAATGTACGCTAAAGTAGGTTTGAATATTCTATTGAGTTTGGAGAAAAATATAAACACAAAGTAGTACATTAACGTATTTATGAAAGAAAAATTAAATATTTATTCAGAAATGAACTTCTTTTCTATTTGCGTGAAAATTACATGTGTTGTTCGATATAATTTACAATAATTATCACAATTTAAATTTTATCACATCAACATTCCCTCTGAAGAACATAAGATTGTGAGCGGTTTTTTAATTGATAACTAATTCGTGCACGGATATATTTATCATATTATTAATTATGATAAGGGTGTGCTGAATATTCGTTACTTACAGCGTTATATTTTTAGTTGATTTTCTTCGTTAATAAATCATAAGTTTGCGATAATGGTTACTGTAATCATTTATTATTCTATTTTTATCTGAAATAATAATTCGAAAAAATTGTGTTGAAATCAGTCATGATAAATTAATCTTTTTTTAAATATTTTTAACATTAATCTCATGGAAGATTATAACGTATTGTTAAATAAGATTTTATATTCCTATTTCCACAATACAAAAACAACTAGCTAAAAAATTATTTTATTTTAGATATTTCTATATATATTTTATGTAAAAAATAAATGAAAATATCTGTGATCGGTTTTCCCTCCAAAATATCCAGCGCCCCGACTTCCCAACAAAGAAGCCTACTTATATTGATTTTCTCTTACGTGGCATGGTGGCAACAAAGAATTATATGTGGTAATCCTTGTTGCTGTACCGTAAAATGTTCCGAAACCATTATGGCACAATTATAGCTCAGAAAATAAAATTATCTATCAAAAGCCCAAGGTCGTATTTGTTTTTCTGCTGACTATTGTAAATTTTTTAATGTTTACCACACTATAATGCATTCTTTTCTAATCTAAGTTAAATTTTAGAAGATATAATAAGTCGCGTAAAGCACGAATGCGCGAACCATATTAAGTCGTACTTTTTATTAGAAAAATCAGTTCCTTGTAATGTCCAAAAATTATTAAATTTAATTTGTATAGCCTTATACAATCATTACACAATTTATCATATATTATAAGATCTACATTAATTATGTTGTTATCATTTTTAATAGTTTTTAGTTGAAATTTAGTCTAACACTGAGTACTATTAAAATTCAATTCTTTTGAATTAATGTATTTAGAATAATTTTGTATATCTTAATTAACATTAATTTAGTAAAATTCTATTAGTTTATAATATTTAATTATTCAATAAGTTATCTTCATTTTTATAGTACATTTCTTTTATACATTATGAAGATGTTCTTCAATTAATTTACATAAATTTTGTTGTTAAACAGGTGTCCGTTTCTTCACCGTACTGCTGGCGACACAGAAAGACGTTACCACCTACGTTATTATAAAACCTGCATGTGTGTCCATGATACAGATACACGCGGGTTCTGTGTCAAGAATGGCCCTCATTGTGCCTTTGCACATGGCAATCATGATCTTCGTCCACCTGTCTATGACATTAAAGAGATACAGGCGCTGGAGAACCCTGATTCTGATCCTAATTCATCTTCTAATGGACCAAACATACTTGACAAAGAAAGAAACTTGATGAATGAAGATCCAAAATGGCAGGATACGAATTATGTACTCAGTAATTATAAAACAGAACCTTGCAAACGTCCACCAAGACTTTGTCGTCAGGGCTATGCCTGTCCACAATATCACAATAGTAAAGATAAAAGACGTAGTCCGCGCAAGTACAAGTACAGGTAAATAATTGTCCCTAAATTTGAGAAAAACTTGAAAAGTAACTATCTACAAATGTATCTAACTTGGAATTTTATTCCAGATCAACACCATGTCCTAATGTAAAACATGGAGAAGAATGGGGTGAACCAGGCAATTGCGAACAAGGAGATGCTTGTACATATTGTCATACACGTACGGAGCAACAATTTCATCCTGAAATATACAAATCCACAAAGTGTAACGATGTACAACAAGCTGGATATTGTCCGCGCGGAGTCTTCTGTGCTTTTGCACATGTTGACCGTGAGTGTACCCTCATAAACCGTACGTAAAACAGTTACTACTATTTTAGTAAGTTTAGTGCAACTTTTTTTTTTTTAATAATATTTTATTGGCTTCATTCACAATACTTAATCGCTTGATATGCAATTGATGAAAATAAATTCAAATAACGCGCAAAGTCTACTAATATATAAAAGCGCTTGTAATTGCTTCTATATAAAAATTATTTAATATTTTATTTGCTTTTGAGAATTCTTTCTCTTTCTTTCTCTTTCTATCTCTGTATTTGGTAAACGTAGGCCTTTTGTAAATGATTAAACTTAGTATTCAAAATTGCTTCTCAAAATTGATATATTGGGACGTTGGTATGGTGTGCTGATGGAGCAGTGTTGCCAACAGAAGAAATGAGCCTGGCGAGGGACATGGCGGTACCTATAGATTGTGGCACCAATTTGGCAGATATTCTAAGCAATGCGCTTCCACCCGATAAGCGCAGTCATGAGAAGGATAAACAACTTAGTGATAGTAGCGTAAGTCTACCATGTATCTAAAAATAATGAATTTTTTTTAGGTAATATTCAATTAAGCGATATCATTAAATATTTGAATTACAGAACGGAAGCGGTGAAGTATCAGAATCAGCAAGTACTAGTAGCGTCGGCAGTAACAGTTCACACAGTAAAGCTCCTGGTGCTCAACTTCATAACTCCAATTCCAATAGCACTGTAAACACTTCCAATCAACAAAAGTTAACAAGCATACTTTATAATCCCAGTTCTCTTTTGCAAGTTGTAAGTTTGATCATTTGATTGTGGAATCAATCAGATATCTGTACATTCAATAAAGATCCAGCAAATAATTCTACGAATATTAAACAGGGTGAAATACGAAAACAAGTGGTTGCTATAGACAGTGATCCTTTATTAACGAAAGCAGAAAAGGCTCAACAGAAACAAAGTCTATATATTGCATATAGTTTGAATGGAACCTTAGGGAATCATTCATTAGCAACTACCGTTTCACCACTTTCAAGTTCATTTTACCCAAATGATACTGTAGAATCTGTAGTAGGTAAGGTAAAGTTAAGGAAGAATAAAGGAAAAAGAATATTTTTACCCAGTTTTAATTATGATTTCTTTCCTTTCCAGGAAATGCATTAGACGAGTTACATCTAGATGATCCCCTAAATTTAGTAGAATCAATTCATAGGGATACTAATTCACCAATTAGCAATTCAATATCAGCAGGCCTAGCAAGTTCTGGACTATTAGGTAGCTCAGCACCAGTTAATATTCCTGGAATGAATGAACGTTCAGTTCTTACAAATTTTTCGCCATCAACATCCAGTCCACTACAGCATCTACATTCGACTGGTTTTCTTACTGGATCTAGATTTTCTCACCAGGATTCCATAGAATCGGTAAATGAAGTATTTTATAATGTTCTTTCGTTTGTTGCAGAAAAGAATGTCTTGGCACTATTTTAATATTTTATTTTGTTCGGATGATTTCAGACTATGCCATTTATGAATCAAGTATCAGATCCATTTAGCAATCATATTTCACAACTTAGCAGTTCAGCTTCTAAGCTTAGCGGATTTAATAGTAGCTTATTTGATTTTACGAATCAAGGAATGTCTCCATCTCGTACTCAACCTCTCCCAGCATCTCCATTGGTTAATGCATTTTCCATTAGTCCGAGTAACACAGGATCTTTATCTGAGGTTAGAACTCCCCCAATTTTTATTTCAGCATTATTGTTTATGAACTAAACTAAAGTTTAAAGGAGACATGTCATTTGCATTAATTTGTCTTAGGTACAAAGGCTCAGGGAAGAATTGACGTCAAGTCGTGCGCAACTAGCAACGTGGGATGAACGTATTAATCAAGCTAGAGCTGCTTGCGCTGCATGGCAATTAGAAAGTGAGGAGGCTAAAAGAAAAGCAAGTATCGCTGAACAGCAGAGAGATGAGGTAAATAGTAGTTCTATTCGTTTTTTCTGTGAAATATATAAAGTTGGCGATATAAAAATTGTTAACAGGCCTTGTTGCAAGTGAAAGCATTAAGGGTAGAAAATGAAGCGTCTGGTGGTGGACCATACCTTCATACATTGAGAAGAACAAGTGAGCTCAGATCGCTATCGATAGCCGCATTAAAATCAATTCAATCACAACTCCGTTCGGATCTCGAAGAAGTAGAAAAGGTAAAACAAAGTTGTCATGCCGGCTTGAACAGCTGGTATATCAAGCGTTTCGCGAATAATGATTAATTTATCTGAAGAGGATGCGAAAGAATTAGATTCTACAGCTAACTCATCTTCATCAAACAGAATTTGCTTCCATTATCAATTAAACACGTTCCAATTGGCAGTCAAGATTATCTCTGATAGAATTGTAAAATCTAATCTATTTGCGATCGATCTGATTAATGGAAACACTATAGGTAGCTCAGTTGTTGCCGTTCCAGGTGCTGTACAGAGAAACGGCAACAAAGTGCATGGTTTGCGAAGAACAAAATCGCACTGTTACCCTCTCACCCTGTAACCACTACGTGGTCTGCTCGACGTGCGCTCCAAATCAACGAGAGTGCCCGTACTGCCAGACTCCGGTTGTCTCCACAAGTTAGGTCCGAATATTTTGTTAGAACGCCCGTTGTTGTAATCTCCATTCTTTCTTAATAACCAGGACAAATATCCTCATAATTCTAATGTGAGTAGTACTAGGATTTTCAACGTAAATTCCCGGTACTTTAAATGCGATGGTATATAAAATGAACAATTAAAAGAATTTGTACTTCGATACATGTACAATCGCAATAGAAAAAAGAAACAAAAAAAAAAGATGAACAAATTTATTAAAATATATAATTTGACTGTCGCCAAAGTAAATATGTATGTGATAAGACTTCGTTTCCGTAGTCTCTATTTGTCATACATTTTTTTGTCAACAGTCATGCTACTATATAGCTATTCATCAAGATTCAGATATCACATCCTTTATATTAAGGACACATATTAATGATCTTGGAGTGGAAAACTAATTAATATATAATACAAGATACATCTATTAGCAGGGTGCTAGCTGAATAGTTAGCATTTAATAACACGCATGTGTGCCAGTTACACAAACAATGTAGCGTGAAGGAAAAGAAAAACAATATAATCATAAATGATGGACAAAATTTTGGGACCTCTAAAGTATATATTTGTTTAAAAAATTGTAATACCATAATTAAACGCAACAAAAGATTAATGTCCCACAATATAATAGTTATAAAATAATTTCACTCAGTTGTTGAGCTGTTAAACGTATGTCACAAGAGATGATATTTCTATTGTATTTAAAGATATATATTTAAATAGGATTTTTCAATTGACTCGTACTGATGGTAATAATACAAGTATTAACAGATTTTATATCCTTGGTTGAAAAGGTAGTATTGATACCTATATTATATAAGGAATATATATATATATATATGTATGTATGTATATATATATATATGATTTCTAGATTTTTATACAAAATAATAAAATTGCTCATATTTATAACAAAAAACGAATTGGAATTCGTGAAAGAAAAGTATGTAAGAAAATAATACATTTCACAATTTCATTGTTAAAAGAAAAGTTATATGTATTATTTCAAACTACAATGTTCTTGACATTATTCTCTTTGTTTTTCTTAGATATATATGTGCACATATTTTTTGTTTTTCATCTTTTATAATTTCTATAAAACATACTTAAATTATAATTCATTAAAAAAATGTTTTTATACTTTGGATACATCGAAAAACAATGATAGTAGGTAGTTAAAATTTTTATATAAATACAATTTCTTTACTTCTCTTTCCTTTTCATTTTTCCTCTCTTAATAGCTGATAATATATTAATTAGTAGGTAATCATTTGTATATGTTCCACTATGCTTCTCTTCTGTATATGGTATGTAGTATGTTACATTTTAAACTTTAAGTATGCTTAATATACATATAAATGAATATATATATATGTATATGAGTACATTATATACTTACTATTGAAATTAAATAGTGTGTGATAGCAATGAAGAAATGTAATTTTGCGACAAAAGTACATTACTAAATTGATTAAACTCAATTTTTGTGTTATAAGTTTTTACATTTTTAGGTGTAAGAAATATTATGAATATTTAGGATTTTTCAATTTAATCAAAAGATGAAGGAGTAACTTATATTTATGATACCAGCGATAATTATGTGACATACGTATTACAGCTCAATATAAGCGACATGCAACTAAAAAAGCATGCCAACTAGCTTTTTTCAATGAAACGCATGAATACTGCGTTTTGTACACAGGCTCTATGGAACATTTTCATTTTGAATATGTAGCTGATAATCATATTATAAAGTGACTATACATTCATGGTAAAGAAAGAAAGAAGGTAAAATATTGCCTAAAGTATAAATGAATAGTATAGATAGGACAACATTATCAAATTTTTTCCTGATAGACATAAAGCATTATTATAACCAATTTTAAAGACTATTATTTAATATTTACGATATAATTAAAATTATTTTAAATGTATAATACCCTGAACAAATTTACATTTTTTCAAAAGACAAGTATATTTTTGCGGATTATTAGAGCTTTTTCATATAAGTAGTGAATCTTGTTTAAAACAAACACAATATTACCAAATGAGAATACAAGGTATAAAAAAGTACACAAATTTCATTGAAACAGGAAAAAGGAGGGTATTATAACAAACTTTACTTACTTATTTAAATATTTAATAACTCGACAATGAAGCTGATTGTTGTTTCTCTTTTCTTCAATTACCTTCATAGTTTAGTATCAAAAAGTGAGGCCAAAAAAGAAATAAATGTTTTTATTAGGTCCGTTTTTATTACAAATTATTAATATTAAAATATAATAGATGTTACTAAAAAAATACAATTTTTTGTATCATGGTATAAACGATCCATCAAAGGATTATGTTTGTAAAGAGAGGAATGAAATGGAATGAAAATGGTAAAAAAACAAAGCGTGTAACAAAGAAAATGTCAACATAAAGTGAGAATGATATTGTTACAAATACCAACTATATATTATATTTCATCAAGTATGATGAATAGATGAATATTTTAATTTCTCCCACAAGATCGTATATATCATGATATAATTTTCAAAGTACTATTTAGAATTTAATCAATTTAGCACTATAATAATGCATTTTTCAATTGTGTTTTTAAATGCATTCTTTATAAGTACTACAATCACAGCAGGTATGATAAAAAGAAAACGAGGTATTTATCTCTTTGCATTCTTAGAATATATTTTATCTTAAAAATGCTATTCTTAAATGCGATTTTTAAATCGTCAATATTTTTTATGACTGTCATTATTGTTATTTTTGCTTTCATAAAAAAAAATAAATGTTCACACACTACCATCTTATAGAAATAGTAGGAGATTAACCAATTAAGATGCTAATTTGCCATTGAAAACTGTACTTATGAAGAATGCTTATTTCATCGACTTCTCATAATTATAATGTTCCCTCCAATGAGTTATATAGTTAAATATAATAGGAGCTATTGAAGATTAATTATCTCATGCTTTGAAATCAAATAAGAATTTATGTAAAAAAATAGAGTAATATAATTGAGATCATATGGAATAGGAAGTCTTTTTTATTTTTAATTCTTTTTCTTTTATTTTATATAATAATGAGGTACGTTATGATTGTGGCAAGTCGTATGAAAACCTAGGAAAGATATTCCTGAATGATATAATATTAAATATTATAAACAATTATGATATATATATATATGTGTGTATATATATATATGTATATACACTATTTTACTTATAACAATAACACAATTAAAATATTAATTACTAAGAGCATAAATTATTGTGAAAGCAACAAATTTAGCTACAAAATAGGGTAATAGGAGATTAACAAATAAAAAAATTAGTTAATATCGTGTATTAAAGAAAAAACATACAGTTGAATATTTATATAATACACTGCCCCAATTGTTGGTTTTAGTGATCATTTTTCTTCATATTTTTGGTATACAATATGTAACTCGTTATCAAATAGAGACTCTTTTAGATGCGGACACATTGTCTTCACATACTTATAAATGTATAATAATTTTTTTCTTACTATAATTTAAATATTATATGTTTAATATATTGAATCTCTTAAATGTCAAAAAACTATATTTTTATAAATTAATTTTTATAAAGTCAATGGTAATTACTAAAATATTAACAAAATAGTGAGTTAGTCTTCATTTAACACTGCACAAAAAAAACCAACAATAGGGCAGATCAAATTGAACAATATATTTTTGACAAGTTACAATAATACAAATACAAAACTTTACATGCTCTGTTTTGTGCGAATGATTCTTCTCTTGTGTTAAACATTACTAGAGCCAGAAGAGCCATATTGCGACCGTTTGTTTATGCACTAGTTGAACGTTACAGAGATTGCCAGTTGTTTCATTTTCTTTTTAAAAAGGGGAATATTCGTGATCAAAAAATTGGCAGGTGATGGTTCCCTAATGTCGAGAAAGAATTATCTGCACACTCCAGGCGGCAAAACATATACATAATCATTAGATTATTGTACAATAATGAATTACATAAAATAGTAATATATAATATCTAAACAAAAAAAAAACAAATTTGCTGAACATTTATATTACAATTTATAACTAAAGATACTTGCTATAAACCTGTATTACCTTTAATCACTTGTAATTTTGATATATGACTAATGCATTTGTTATTTAGATAGTAGCAGTATGAATTCCGATAAATCGAGAGTACTCTGACTAAAACTAAAATTGATTTCTATCAATCGTAGAATGTGTTCTTGTTTGCAAAAGTAACTGCTCAATATTTTGTCAAAGAAAAAACAAACTAATAGTGGATATATTCTTTTTCTCATTCAATTACTATTTACTACTATTTACAACTATATATTTCGTATTCATCTTTTAGCTACTGTTTAAATCTATCTTCTCTCACATTGTTTTATTTTCTTCATTCTGCAAATGTGGACACATTGTTGATAATAATACAATTTTATCGTGTCTGGTGTTATTACGATTATTATGGAAACATATGCTCTTTAAAATATTTATATTATTATCAGTTAATATAATACTGCAAAACTGCTTAGATAGTAAACTCGTGTGTATTTTGGTTGTGCAGGTTTTTAATTGGTAACTTTCTCCTAATTATATGGTAGAGTTTCCCTTTTTCACTTTATAATACGCAATATGCAAATATTCTTGATCAGACTGAAATTAACATAAATGTGAACAATACACAGACACACGTACACATAAAAAGGAAAAGAAATCGAGTTATACAGTACTGATATCTAAGCATTTTTGTATTAAATACGAGGTAGCAAATGGCTGTACAACTGTGATTCTGTAATAACAATTTCTCTACTTAGATCTTATCGTTCGGTATGTCGGTATTTATGAAGATATAAATATTTTACATACAAAAACAAAAAAAGAAGAGAGAAGGCTGTAAAACTTTCAACTGTGCGATCATTCATTGACGAATCTTCGACGTTCATTATTTATGATCCAATTATTAAGGGTATTGACAATTAAGAAGAAAGAAACTTGCACATTCGAGTATATGATACAGCAAGCCCATAAAACTTTTGAAATCATTCTGATCGAAACGATGTTGTATTCTTAAATTATGTAAGAATCGTGAAGATGTTTCAATGACAAACAGGAGTCATTTTATTCTGCATTATTTTGACATGTGTTCTCTTTGTATCTACTCTGCATTTTAAAATTATTATGCATTTTTTATTCTTTGCTGTCAATTACTAAATGAAAATAATATTACAATTTTTGCTAGTGACTGAACATTAAAAAAAGTTATAATGGCGCATTAATGAAAGAAAAGAGTCACAATGCAAAAATTGAGCTAATCATTTTTAATAAGATTTTTGTAACGGTTACTACCTATTCATTCCTTTGAGGAAAATGTGTCAGTCATTTGCATCCTCATATTACAATATTTCATGCCTTGTGTCAAAATAATGTTAACAAAATTGCATCACGAGCTCTTACTATACCACAGAAAAAATAAAAGAATCATTGGTTGTTTATTACTCAACAGTTAATAGCTTGTTTCACATTTAAATTCAAGTATCGATGGAAATAAAGGAACTATACAAAAACAAATAATAAAACAAGAAGAACAGTTAGTAAAGTGCACAAGGTACAATCTGTAAACAGTGCCATTTTCAACAAATTTATGAAAGTAATAAAGTTATGTTCTGCGAGAAACAAATGTGATCTGTTAATGTTTCTAATTTCTATGGATAATTCTGCATTTCTGATGTGACGGAGATTTAAATGCTGATATTATTTATTCCTCTATGTTAATCTTGTTGAAGATTCAATATTCAAAGCTTGTATAACTATTAACACTAATTTGTTAATTTATAATGAATAATGTTAGTGGTAAGTTAAAAAAATAGCTTTGAAGTTAGAGAAACACAAGAAAACAAAAATAAAATATAATAACAGGATTTATTTTTCGTGTATGCAATAATGAATTGAAGAAGCTGTTGCTTTTAATTTGCAATTGACATTATTCGCCGAAATGTACCTTAATACTTTAAGTTCAAATTACATAGTATGGTAATTAAATTCAGTTAAATTATGAATAACTTCATTCTCAAGGTTTGTTAGTAGTTAACTCGATTTCCGCCCCCTTAGGTATGCAGGATTATATGGAAATATGTCCGTTAAAATATTTTAATATTTTTGCAATATTACAACACCGTCTTCCGGCACAATAATATTTGCATATAACCTAAAGCGCAGTAATAAATAATTTGAAATATTGCGGAAGGAGAGGAAATATTTATTACTAAGCTAGCTTGTCGTGTATAGACGTTGTTCTCTTACAGTGCAAAGAAACAAATTTAGAAACATTTAACATAGATGAAGAAAAAGTATATTCGTGCTATAATGAAGCATGTATGTATATTGCGATAATAAATATTTTACTGAAACTGTTGTACGAACGAGAAGATATTTTCTGAAACACGAATGATCCATTTTCTTAAAATATAGAACTGGAAAACAGCAAAGAAGATATATAACTTTTTAATATTTAAGGGAAAAATGAATACGCCGCTCGTACAACAAACATTTTGTGAGGTGATCACAATTATTAAACGAATAGTGTAATACGTTCATTGTAACATATTTATTTCATAATCTCATAAGAATAAAATATTAATACCGATTATCGAAATGCAGTTATAGCTGTAAAAATTTGTAACAGAATTCTGGGGTTTTACGTTTTCGTCATATTTTAATCTGCAACACATTATAGCAATATTACAAAATCTATATATTGCAATCATAACATTACAATATACTGAATAGTATATTGTAGGAAAGAAGCTGCTGTTAACTTTATAAAAATTGTACATGAAAATTCATTTCTATAAAAAGATGGAGTATTGTATTCTAATAACCATAATTATTTGGATGATAATCTTTGAAGAATATAGAAAATGTTTTATGTACAATTTTTTATGATTCGATTTTTCTTATGCTATTATTTGTACAGAACATTATTTTAAATCAAACAAATGTAATATTGGGAAACAATGCCTCTGTAAACCATTGATAGTGGTCACTCTCACAAAAAGGATACAGTAGACATAATTGAAACAACATTTGCAAGATAATAACGATAGATTATAAAAAAAATTCATGGATATCTAAGATTGTTCTGGTTGTGGTTACTTCTGTATGTGCATTTTTATACAATGATTGTGAATCTGTATAGGCTAAACTCATATCATTGCTAATTTTTCTATAAATTCAAAAGTTATATGTATTGAAGAATTATCTTAATTAAGGTGTGCAAAATTTTGCAACATTTAGCAGAAGCGGGCAAAATTCTACAGTACATAAAGGAAAACAGCTTAAATAACGTTTTTAAATAAATAAATGTTTAACACATAAGATCTGTAAGTGTGTCCATGAAAGGTGAAAAATAATACTTTTTAAACATTCATAAATTTATTCATAATCATAATAGACTTATATCGATACAATTCTCATTTATTCTTCTAACTAGTAAATTTTAAAAACAATTATTTTATTTAATGAATACCTTATTTTTGAATAGAGTAAAGACAAATGAGTAGCATACAGTTGTATTAAACAATTTAAATATGTGTAACTATGTAATGTATAATATTTCTACATAAATAATAATAAAGTATTCATTAAATTTTGAATATTTATTTTAGTAGAGTATCAAGAACAAATATTTAGTAATAATAAATTTTTGATATAATAAATAAGAAAACTTAAAATACGAAGTATTAAAAAAATGAGGTAGTGCCCGTTTCTGCACAAAATATTGCAATATTTCAATTACATTAAATCGACGTTAGTCAAAGGTGCTGCCAATAAGAAAAGAAAAACAAACACATACATTATCAATTAGTCGAAGTATAAAAGCAACCAGAAAAATATTATTTTAAGATGACTGTATAGTATTATTGTCGTATACCAAGCATCTCGTACAACAAAATGTTAATATATAGCGTTTCGTATTATAACAATTTTTATAAATAAACTTTTCTATTCGACTTGAGAGATGAAACAGTTAATTATGGAAATTTATGATTTCATATACAAATTTAATATCAGTGAGATCTAAAATGTTTTATCTTTTATTACAATGTTAATTTACAATTGTTTTACATATAAGTTGATTTCATATAATCATTCGAGTTAAAAGCAAAAAAATACTGAACTTTTAATTAACAAACAAATGTATAACCGTTTTTCGCAATCGAGTCGAATGGTAAACATTATATCATTATAGTTAACAATATTTGGTATTTAATTATTAATTATGAAAGAAGTGGTTGGTGTTATAGATCTTATATGTCATTTAGAAAGTCAGGCAGTACCTTGTAGTTACTAAAGAACAAAGTATTTTGTATATTTATCGATACTTTTTATTATGCATTAAAATTGCATTTATTATGTGCAGCGGTTAATACAAAAATGTGAAGTTGCTGGATCGGTTATTCATATCACCTTTTCTTTTCTTTCTTCTTGCGATTGAATGAAAAAACCCAACGAGAGGAAACAATCAAATATTTATGTGATTTTCGTATATATTTCTGATATGTTCTATAAGTATGTTAGTATTTTCATATATAAAAATTGTATATATATTTAATCGTATTTTCAAGTAATCTTCTTTTTTATATCAAAATTCAAGCTTGCAATTACTGAAGATTATTCAGGTATTCTATTTTGTATGACAAAATCAATTTTTTTAATTTATATGTATAAGTTTAAATTCTTAAATTTTACAGTGAGACTATGTTTCGTTTATGTAAAAGATAACAAAATGTTGGACAAATTGTAATTCTTGTTTTTATTTATAGTATTAACGAGACTTCGTAAAGTAGAATATAATTTTCACATTCCACGTGAAGATTTTTTATAAAAGTACAAAAGTAATATGGGCTTGCATTTTTGATGTTCGTGTTCTGCCAAAACCGATGCAATTATTCACAAACCAATAATATACTAGCATCTGCACGATGATTGAATAAGATTTCATATCTGGTCGCATACCGAAAGAAAGACTACTTGAAATGTAAAGAAATAAAATACAGTAAGAAGTTTTCGTTGTCATTAACGGTTGTAGGCGAATTCTAATGAATGTCAGTACAAATTGAATGATAAAGAAAAAAAAAGTGAAGCATAATTTGTGTGCAAATGACAAAAAAAAAGAAATAAGAAGTTAATATTGACGACACGTATTTTTGGCAATACAGTTTTAAATAACATATTTAAATTAACAATATAGCTGTAGTTAGAATGTTAGTAAATAAATTTTGTTCTAACATTTTCTTGATGACTGAAAGTTTATACATATATATATATGTATGTATATAAATATAAATATCATGCATATATGTATATGAATAACATTGATTTTGACGAAGATATAAGGATAATGATTATCTCATGGCGTAATTTGTAGAACAAATGTTTATTATTGCTTCTCATGCTATTATTAGGTAGTGAACTATAAAGAAGAATATTGTACATCAATAAAATTGATCATTTGAAAATAAAATATATTGATAACTTCTGTACCATGATGTTAGCAAACTATTATTTCTATTATTTATAGTAAATAAGTACAAAAGCAGTTATATATCATTGAATTTTTTAATTTATCATTTTATAATTTTAACAAATTTACTAACAAAGTTTAGTTTGTAGTACTTCATTATTTAAAAATATCTAAATATGTAATTACCATCTATATATAATTAACCTTATTTTTAGATAATGTAGTCATCTTATTTCACTTATTATAGAATATTAAATATAATTATATTATTAATATATATAAATTATAATTGCTAGAACATAAAAATCAACATATTCAAGAAGTTTATACGTTCATATATATCTATTTATAACATATATTTTCGAATTTTCTTTATTAAATATTATATTACGTTGTGAAATATTAACCCTTAAAGGTTATTATGAATGAAATTTCACCTCATGGAAATTTTGTTTTAATATAATCCCATAAGGGTATCATTGAAATTATTTGTAACTACTGCAAATAATAATTTTTTTACTCTTTAACTAATATTGAATAAAGATAACAATAATTAATTGAATTTATTTGACTTCATTGATTTCTAACATAAAAAATCTAGGGTGAAATTTCATCCAAGATAACCAAGTTAAGGTCATTTCCTTCCATGATAGATGATAGCTTGCAAAGATTATACTTATGCATACATATAAACATATACTAACAAAATAAATAGTGCATATGTATGTATTCATATGGATCAATGCACTAAGTTGCAAGTAGGTAAATATAGTCATGTGTGTCATGTAAGTACTTATATATATACGCAGATATATGACGCACGTAAGTACATATGTGTTTCACATATACATATATATACGTGTGTTTCTGAAAAATATATGATTCATACATCATGATATTATACATTGGAGATATTTGAAATTATCATATAATGCTATTAAAATAATTATGAAGTTATAAATTCCATAACAAATACGTTTATTCGCCAGATGCTAACCAATTGCAGACGGTGTTACGAAATAACAGCCAATCCTGTGATATGTATCTGAATACGGTGCTGTCGCCTATCTTTCACAGAACCAAACTGCGTTTCTAAAAAAACATTAACCGATACATAAGTCTAATATCGTCGAACGAAGGAGTTTACTGGAGGTCCTATATAATAAACCGATTGAGTGGCAGGTACATTTCTTTGGTTTTGTCATTGAATAAACATAATAAATTAAATGTTCATTTTCTCGTTTATATGCATTATTTATAAGTAATTCTTTTTGTTGCGAGAAAGGTTATAGCACTTCATGGTTTACAAATTTCTTATGTATTACATATCAATGCTACATGCGCGCTTGTCGCCATTTTGTTTATTGTGTCTGCTTTTGGAGGGAAACCGGATCTCAATTTATGTTGATTATAATTCATTCTTTTTGAAAACTTGATTTGTAATACAATTTAATATATTTTCAATCTAACTTGTAGTAATTAAAGAAATTTGATATTTTTATAAAAAAGAATTATACACATTGACCTTTTTTCCAGTAGATTTGTAATTTATTTTACTATTTTTTATTTTTTATACATGATTTATAATGAATACTAACTAGTTTTGTATTACTTCAAAGTGAACAATGGCACGTACCAAGCAAACTGCACGTAAGTCAACAGGAGGTAAAGCTCCCAGGAAGCAACTTGCAACTAAAGCTGCACGTAAAAGTGCACCATCTACGGGAGGTGTAAAAAAACCACATCGTTACAGGTAAAAAAATGTTCTTTAAAATTTTTGCTTGTAATGTCATAATTAGCGATGGATTGTAATCCTAATTATACATTTTATTTACTAGGCCTGGTACTGTAGCACTGAGAGAAATCAGAAGATACCAGAAATCGACTGAGCTGTTGATCAGAAAATTACCATTTCAACGTTTAGTTCGTGAAATTGCACAGGATTTCAAGACAGATTTGCGATTCCAGAGTGCTGCAATTGGAGCTTTGCAAGAAGCTTCTGAAGCATATTTAGTTGGATTGTTTGAAGACACAAACTTATGTGCAATTCACGCTAAACGCGTTACGATAATGCCTAAAGATATTCAGTTGGCCAGACGAATTCGCGGTGAACGTGCTTAAACAATTTATATTTCAGATTCTTTGAAGTCTTTCTTTTTTCAAATTCATATTTGTTTTCATATTTGAATGTTCTTAAAATCAAATTCATTGTAGCTTAGTTTCTTTCTTATAAGCCATTATAATAACTATAAGTAATTACACTGCCAAGTTCTATAAGCTCTGATATGCAGAGATTAAGGATATCTAACCATCATCATATCAAATAGTTTAACTGAAAACATATATCATTTAAATATAAACGATATACGGAAGACATAAAGCGGAGTATGTAGCTCGTAACAAATAGTAATAGTAATAATTCATATTTTATTATTATATAATAACAATAAGTAACGTACGCGATATATAAGCAATACAACAATATGTAGATTTAATATTTTATAGAAAAAGTCAGTTATATTCGATACCGTATTTACTTCGTGGTTAATACGTTTTCTAAATACAATTTTCTATATTGCTGTTAAGTTAGATCATAGATTAGATTAAATTTATAATATATAAGATAATTCTTATGTGCGAGTAAGTATACATAGTAACATTTCACGAAGGAAAGTCAAGTGTTATTGGATTATGTATGAGAAATGTCATGTTATCTACATGTTGTTAATTGTATTTACATGATTGGGTCATCAAAATTGATTTACACGTATATACTTCATTTTTATAAATTAACAAGCCTATGACCACAAAATTACATTTCATTATTAATTAGGTTATTATTTTAATAATTATAATGATAGTAATAAAAAAACGCAATTCATAACACTAAATTAATGTAAATGATCTATAAAATTTTTTAATAAACTTAACTTTAATTGTTTTCCTGACAAAATGAAATCATTTTTTAAATATATTTTCCCGATTAGAATTAAAATCTATAACTACAATTATTTGTCAAGAAAATATTTTTTAAACAAATTGTTCTACAAAAAATTCATAAATGTAGATCTTTTTATTGTTATTATTATTAATTATTGAATACATGACATTGGTAGGATTGGTAATTACAAGGATTACGTCATCAATGTAAATAACATTTTATATTTATATCAGTATTTTATTGTTTTTTGAAATGAATATTAGTATAACATATGTTTTATAAACGTACAATGGAAAACGCAAAAAAACTTATCAGAAATTCATCGATGTATATCATTAATAACGATTAATATCTAAATATTGTGTTTATATTTACAAAATATTTTTGGTACAATGGAAATGTAATTCAGGTCACAATACCACAGAGAATCAAGAAACTTATTAATATAATCGACTTTGGTACAATTCAATTTCCGCCGTTATGTTCAATTGACAAAAGCGCCAAAATTCAATAATTTCGCCAGCCCGATATCGCTCGATATCGCTCGACATCGCTTGACATCACTCAACATTGTTCGAACATTATTTACATTTAAACACACAATGGCGTCTATTTTTTCCGAACAGGAAACGTATAAGAAGTTTCCAATGCCCAGAATAATCACACAACGTCCATTCCAAGTACATACATTTGGAAGAACAATAAAAAATCACTATCTTAACAGCTACTCTAATATCAAGATGACGTGTCCTTCTTATACGTGTCCTCTACAGATTTTCCATATCTTTCTGGAGGTTTCCACGAAATGACTGATTTCATTGTAGCTAGAATTACACGACAAAAGTCGCGAAACGACTCTGTGCCCAGCTCTATAAATTTCAGCTCGGTTTTTGCAATTTGTTACAGGGATAACACCTCTCAATACCCTACAATGCTCATGCAAATTCTTCTCTAAAACAAAAAACATATTAATTTACTTAATTTGTACAAAGAAGAGGATGACAATTATTATCCGTAAAAACGAGGTTGCTGCTGTGAGTAGTATCATGTATGTTACAATTGACAGGGTTCTTCACGGTTCGCACTCTAGGCGTAGGAGGCTGAGCCAATCGCATGTGTTACACTATGAAGCTCAGCTGCTATCCGACATCCGATTGGATGCAGTGCACCGCGGGCTTACGTGCCTCTCGCAATTTAATTTCTAGGGGGTAGGGACAAGGGAGTCGTGACTTGGGAGAGCGTCCACTGCCATCGAAGTACAAGGAAACGGATAGTGCTAGCTCTCGCTTCTCGTAGAATTTTTCCCTTAATTGGTATGTAAATCTGTCGAAAATCCATTTCATTTATGATCATGTGTGATTACCGGTATCGAGGAGTGTATAGACGTAACAACGTATATTAAAAAGTGTGAAAAGTGCTGGGAAACGCGAGTTATTACCTCCGAACGCGACGTACTGTCGTATTGCCTCCATTTTGCAATTGACGTTCCGTGGAGGGAATCGTTTCACGAGCCTTACAAGCGACGCTTTCAACTCGCCTCGAGTTCATCAGTGTCATTCGTTTCGTTTTATTTCATAGACTGTGATAATGTTTACCATGAAGATGAATGGGAGATTAGGGAAACAGTTGATTGTTAAGATGATACATTTTTCTGGTTAGCATGGGTTTCAATCGCGTCGGTGCAAGAAGAACGAAAGTTTGTGCATTGCGCAATGCGCAGCGTTCCTCGGTGCGCGGTTCCTCCGCACGAACAGCAACGGAACGTACCCCCACCCTTTCCACCCCACCATCCTTTTAAGTCCCACTCCGAAACTTAAGTTTACTTTAGTTATTATCAAGCGTACCCTTTAACCCTCCAGTTTCCATAGACACCTGCAGGTGCTACTTTTTATTTATTTTATAACATGTGAATTGATAATTTGTAAATTCTAATGCATTCTAGTGACTTGTTTAGTATCTATTTTAATATTTTAATTTGTAATATAATTACTTTTTAGCAGTCTCAGAAAAAGTGTTTTGTGTTATCACAATGTCAAGGAAAAAGTTTGAATCTATATTATTAAGGTCTGTAAGATCACAAACTAAGGTTTGTAAGGTCTATGTAATAGTATTTAGTAATATTTTCTGATGTTTAAATTTTTATATTTGAAATTTAATTAAATTTTTTTTGTATTTGAAATTTAATATCACCAGGTGTTATCTTTGATTACCATGAACATTTTTTCGTTATTCACTAACATAATGAAATATGATTAAAAGAATTGCATGAAATAAGAAAAAACATGTTACATATGTCAAAATGAACTTGTAAACAACCAATTGTTTTATATCAAAAAACATAAGAATTAACAGAATTCCCTATATTGCATTACAATCTGAACTATGGGAATTAGAGGGTTGAAATTACTTTTCTCACACTTATATATGATCAATTACAACTTCCTGTTTTAAAAAGATTATATGATTAAAACAGTATTTTTAAAATTTCTATTTAAAAGAAATTTTTATTAATCAAGATTATATTGTTTTAGAGTAAACAATGGCACGTACCAAGCAGACGGCTCGTAAATCAACAGGAGGTAAAGCTCCTCGTAAACAATTAGCCACAAAGGCAGCACGTAAGAGTGCACCATCTACTGGTGGAGTAAAAAAACCACATCGATACAGGTACATATTAGATAATATTTTGAGCACACATATAAATATTATATGTAATATATATATATATATATATATATATTTATTTATTTATGTAATAAACTATAATTTTTAGACCTGGTACAGTAGCTCTTCGAGAAATTAGAAGATATCAAAAATCGACTGAATTGTTGATTAGAAAATTACCTTTCCAAAGATTGGTTCGTGAAATTGCACAAGATTTCAAAACCGATCTACGTTTTCAAAGTGCTGCAATTGGAGCTTTACAGGAAGCATCGGAAGCATACTTGGTTGGTTTATTTGAAGACACAAATTTGTGCGCTATCCACGCGAAACGTGTTACAATCATGCCCAAGGATATACAGCTGGCTCGACGAATTCGCGGCGAGCGTGCTTAAACAATATGTAATTCCCATACATACCATTTACTACTATTATTATCATTCGTGAATGAAATATTTTCATTCCAAACTACATATTATGTTGTACTCCATAACAGTGTACAAGTTATAACATGATCATCCTATATAATATGTATCTAAACTTCAGATTTCTGGAAAACTAGATACAAAGATTGGTATAATCTGTTTTTAATATGTAGGTAGTTCTCATCCTTTGGTATTATTGTACAAACGTAGAAAGTATGTTGTTTCTTCGAAAAATTATCAGTTACAAATGTTAATCCTTTAATTTCATTCATATGTTTTCTGCACTTTATAACGTAAGAATACTTATAAAAAGAGCGATAAAAAAAGTCTAAACCAGAAGGTAAATGATCGTGATAAAAGACAAGTGAAATTGTTAATTCTTCTAAAAGTACTCTTAAGATTGAGTAAGATCGAAGATGTTTAGTTTCTCATTACAGTTTTATTATATTCGTCATCATTATTATCATTATTGGTACAATACATAGTGAAATGTGCATTAGAGAATAAGGCAGTTTCTTTGTAGGAATTCAATGTAGTGTTTACCATTCTAGAACTCTGGTTGTATGAAAATTACATAAGGTATTTCAATCAGTCAACTATTCATTGTTCGTGTAAAGATAAACGTTTCATAAATAAATCTTCAAAATAATACTAACTTACCTTTTTTTATCTTGTTAAGAAATATGCACTGTTACTTAAGACAGATTAGGTTCTAGGAACATTAATCCTACATCAGTTAAGAGATAGTTTACAATATTTTTATTTTACAAATATTTCACTTTATACTTTTACAAATTTATATTACAAATATTGCGTAATTTGTTACAATTTTTCATTCGAAAGTTAAGTTCTCAGTTAATTAGCGCAAATTGGTAATATTTGTTGTATTTGAATATAATTTTCCATTTTTATTTTATATATTAAGCGAAATCTATAAATTAATAATTTTCGATTCATCCGATAGTATAATCGAATGCGTTAAATTTTTAGTTGTGTTAGTATGATTCTATTTCATACAAATATTTCAGAACTTGAAGCTATTTATAATTATACAGTGGCTTAAAGCACACAATTATACAGAAATAAATAATTAAATAGCTTTTACATATTTTAAAGTATAAAATTGAATTATTTAACGACATAAGAGGATATCCTTTTGTTATTAAAAAATAGACATATGTATATAAGTACCTAAATATATATATATATATAAATATTTAACTTCCTATAAAAGCTAAATTTTGCACTAGTGTTACAATATCATTTCTAACATAGCTGAAGTTTTAATTGTGCTAGAAACTATACATTCAAAACTAGAGCTCACAAATTGTTTATTTAAAGGAAGATACTTAGGCTAAATTTAATTGCCAGTTATTTTTTAGATAAAATTTTATAAATATACATTTTTTTTCAATAACTAGAACATTATTTTTTATGATAAGGAACAGATTACACCGAAGAAAGTTGCATAATTGGAAAATTTCAATATTTTCATAAAAAAACACATACTCAGACATTAGAAGAAAGCATTGCCAAGATACAAATATGTAAACATAATAATAAAAAATACATAATAACAAAAATAATAGATCTTCTAAAAATACACAATAAAAATCGTAATATACAGAACAGGTAATTTCTTCTGGTTACTGTTACAATGAAATGTTAGTAACTCTGACAAAAAGAACTTTTCAAACTAAAATTTCTTATAGTCTGTTTGTGAAGTAATAAAGAAACAAATATAAATTTTACGATATGATAATTTTGTTCGATAAAAATCTTTTTCAAATTGCAAAATTTTATCTGATAAATAACTGGTGTCCTCCCTTAATATTATTTGTGAATATCTACACAACGTAATGGTAATAATTATCTAGAATTATCACTTATCACAATTATGAATTTTATTAAATTATGATATTAATACTTACAATTTCGAATGTTTATTTACGAATTTCCTCCATAAAATATTACCAAGTATACTTTTGAACTGTGATGAAAAAAGAGACAAGTAATCCTCAAAAATTGCAAACTTGATGTAAAAGGCAATTAAATTATTAAATTAAATAGTTTTCTTTGTATCTTATAGATTTGTAATAAATTAACGAGTGAGATTTTTTTAAATTAAAATAACACGAATTAGTAGTCATACAAATATAATGCATAAATTTATTATTGGAATATTATCCGTTGTTTATAATCGAATGTGGTTGCTGTTGCCAGAGGCAAAACCTCGAACTTGCCGTCTAGTCCTAATTACAAAAAATCCAATATTCTTTTGTTATCTCTTTACTGTTTAAAACATATTTTACAAACATTTAAGTATAATAAACAAATATGTTTATTTATACCAGCATTTCCCAATCTTATACTAAAAGTATTTCATACAATATAATACTTAGATACTTCAGAAATATTTCTTTTTTGATTTAAATTGCTTATGTTATACCTAATATTTCATTATTTCATTATTTTGTTTAATAAATTAAATTATACATAACAAGTGGTGAGAGAAGAAGCAGAGCAAATGATTGAGAAATGCTGCACACGTTTATGAATTGTGCATTAACTGTACAACATGCGTATGAAAGATACCTTGAATTATAATTCAATGAGGCTTGCTTTTTTTTTTCAAGAAGTGTCTTATTTACATTAAATATTTGATGTTAATGCATAACTTGAACGAAACAAAGACGAGACGTAAGTTCTATATTGTGCAGATGTAATATAATGTAAGCAGTTTGATATAAAAAATATTCTCGTCAATTTTATTGTATACAATTTGTGAACATTATTGACAAGAAATACAGGAAAATGATACATAAATATCATGCAGGGCAACATGTTATAAATGCAAAAATTAATAATGCGATTAATAACGAGTTCCTTCGTAGAAAAAATTTGTTAATTGAAATTTCTTTGTTTTACATTACAAAGAATATTATAGATATCAATTTTAAAATTGAATTCTCAAAGAGTATTATTCCAATTCAACATTAAAATTTTAGTAGATTTTAGAGCCATGAATTTTTTTTATATATCACACAATTTTTTTATTAATACTCTTTTTCAGAAACAAGATATTTTAGTAACAAATTAATCATTATAATTGATGTTACATACTTTGCATCAGTTCGTCTTATAATCTATAAAAATGTTTTAATTTCATTGCACAAATCATTACTTCTAAATATATACAATTACTATATACAACTATATATATATTATGAAGTATTTAAGTTTTTTAACTTATTTCCATATTGGTGATACATAAAATTTAGTAATTACTTTTATTAAAATCTAGTACCTTTTGAAAAGATTTTTTTCTAAAAGAACTTAGTAATATCAGGGATACTTAAATTACGTTTATTTTATAATGTACGAAAAAATTAAAAATAGAAAATCTTTACTAAAACTCACATTCACTTCAATTTACAAAGTTAGACTTTAATTTTGAAAGCTAGATTCTGTACTGCAATTAATTCGAAAATCTTGGTCTTTTTTAAAAATTATTTTTGGTATATCTATAACATGTATGTGTACAATAGCAAGTGCTTCTATTGGTCTTACACATCATACTAATATTCTACATACATTTAGTACATACATGGAACTATTTTAAATAGACATTAATTTGACTTGTTAAAGATCTTAATAACCATGTTGAAATTTTTCATAATTTGTTATAAAAAAAATACAGGATTAAGCAAAGAAGCATACTTTAAATTAACTTAATGTATGTTACAAATACATTACATGTACTTTAAAATACTCTGAAATTACTTGAAGCTTTTTTTTTTAAAGTCTGATTATTAAGATCTTAACAGATTACAATAAAAGTATATTGTACTTTTTAAATCACAAAGGAAAGCTAGACAGTTAATTGTAAGCCTGTTATATTAGACATACATTTAAATCAACATATAATAAACGATAATGTTGAGTTATGGAATCAGAAAGAATTATTAAATGATATCAAAGGAAATGAAATTAATATGAAAGCTCTTGAAATTTAGCTTACTTTCTAATATCATATTAATTAATTTTGATCGCTTTATTTGAGGATATTACTAACAACTAGAACATACAGAATGATTTACACATACAGACATAAAAACAACAAGATGCTCTGTTTTAATTAGTAGCATAAGCAATAAAACGAGCTGTTCGAAGTGTGATGCAGTCTTCTTAATAATTTGAACATTTATAACAACTAAAAAGCTAAAGAATTGGGATCATGAAAAGCTTTCATTATCTATAAATTCGTAAATTAAATGTTCACAAGAAGCACTATGTAACTAAAAGTAGACATAAAACTAGTAATAAGTACAATTGATTTAGTACGACTATCATGTATCACTTTAAATAATATCATTTTAAATCCCTTCATTGAAGAAAATATTCGTATAAAAAAATTTATTAACTTCTTTCAACATTCATTCTCGGATGTTTGATACATGATATTTCTTGCCTCGAATACACACAGTGCACACATTATAAAAAAAATGACGTTTTAAAATTGTAATATTGTTCTAATGTTACCTGTAAAGATCACGAACGGCTTGATCCTCTCGAGATGGATTTTGACATGTATTTAACTTATTCTCCAACGCCTATATGATCAAACATTTATTGTTAAATGAAATATTATTATTTTTCTTAAAAATATTATCATTATTTACCCTTATTCAAAATATTAAGGGCTCTTTAGAGTTGGTGATACTAGTTACATGGAAGATAATTAAAGCAGGAAGCAAGGAGCCATGTGTGATGTGTACAGAAAAAGAAACACAATAGAAAGCAAAAGAAATCAAATAAAGACCTGTACACACAAAACTTGATCAGCACTTGGTTGATCTAGGTTGTTGCCGTATACAATGAGTAGGTATGTGAACCTGGACGGATGGTAAATCAGTAGGTGTAGTGGAAATTGTTTTTTTCCCACCCGGACAAGTGCACTTTACCCTTCTACAGTCCATGCAGATCCACCTGTCAAGCTACCAAAACACCAGCTACATCACACTACCAGTATCATCAACTGATGATTAAAAAGTCTTATAAATATTTTATATAAAATAAATCTGGTGCTTAGACAAAATCAAAAGGGAAATAAATCATACAAATTAGAACAGTTGCCAGTGCAAAACACAATATTTACGGCAACTAAAATGTAATGTTTAAAATTCAAAGATACACAAGCCATGCTTTAAGCTATTCTTGTACTTGCTTTGCTTTGTTTCAAAAGCGCTTTTGAAACAAAAGCACTGTAATATATATATAGAAAATAATGACTATACTTACACCAACTTTTCTCATAAGATCGCCAATCATATTCATTGCTAATATTCTTGTGCATGGTGCCAATGGCGAATTCACGTTATTATTATTATTATTGTTGTTGTTGTTGTTTCCAGTTACACCACCTACAACTCTGTTTCCAACTAATTGCAAACAGGAAAAAAGATACAAGTTACTTACTACAGACACTCACTGATAAGATATCAACATAAGAAGTAAAGATACTATACTATGATAATTGAGTACAAAAAAGAAGTATGTATTTGAAGTATAATATTTAGAAACTAAAATAAAGAACAAGTTTGTTAAAATAATTTTTATTTCATTGATAACAATATCATATATATAGATATATATACAGAAAGATGAAATCAATTAAAGCGTATAAAGGTATATTAATCAAGCACAAATGTTAGACCAATCTTTGGTTTAGTCAACCTTAAATACCAATAAATAAGCAAATTCAGTTATCATAAAAGAAAAAAATGTCAAGTGGTTACAAAAAATATACATTACATTAAAAAGTTAATTAAAACTTTTTGTCTGTTATTCATTTAATGTGTTAGAGATAAGTACTTTTTTTGCTGATTATTATCCTTAATAATGATAAGGATCATCTTTTAGGCCCAAAGCAAAACATGCGCTTAGTCTTACGAAGAGTATTATGGATCTTACTTTTTAATGGCGAAGTTGCTGTATTATTTGGAGGTATAGATTGTGGTACTATTGGGCTACTAGGCGACATATGTGTTTCCAATTCGACTTGAAGTTTATTACTATCAACATGATTACGAACTCTATCAGCTGACTTATCATTGTCTGGTTGATGCCTTTCTTGAACTTGGATTTCCTGTTTTAAATCTGTAATGAATGAACTATTAGAAACGATTTAATTATCAATTATCCAAATCAATTAGTTATTCGACCTCTAATTTCATCCATTAATCTCTGTACTATAACTTTTAGAGCTTCCTTTTCGTCAAGTTCTGATTCTAGTAAAGCATTCTTTTCAATGGCAGAATTAAGTTTGGCTTCTATCTCCTCCTCTGTTACCCTATTTATTCTGCAAAATTAAGATAGGTAGAATACATATTATATTAAGTACTCTACATTTACTTAGCAGATGTAAAAATAACAATCTAATTTTCAAATACCTATGAGCTCTTTCCAAGTCGTCATTTTTTTGTTCTAATTCCCTTATGTACTTTAATAAATGGTCATGTTGAGTCTGTAACTCTTGAGCTTTCCCTTGAAACATTGCACAGTCTGCCGTTTGTTGATCTAATCTTGTTCTTAATTGTTCAACTTCAGTGGCTAGTCTTGTGTTTCGTTGTCGTAATTCTCTGTTATTCTTTTCTGCTTGTTCTAAGGATGCTTCCAGTTCTTTCTCTAACAGCTGTGAATTTTCTTGAAATTCCTCCAATTCTCTTTCTATATCCTCTTTTCTGTAATATTACAATAAGATTTATTGAACGTATTTACCAAAAAATAGCTTATAAGATTAACATTTATGAAGAAGCATTTGTGAAGAAGCATGCAGGTCTCTGAGAAGTCAAACTAATTTACCATTTATTAATTTCTTAATAACTATTTAACTTTTAAAAAACAAATTATTTTCATAAATTTATTTATTGTAAAGATAATATAAATAATAGTGAATTGTAAGGTAAATTGTAAAAAAACGATATTTGTGACATCATCACTTTTTTATACTTTTAAATTTATGGAGTTTTAAATGTATCTTCTGAGCAACTCATCATATAATACATACATATATACATATATAATTTTATTCTATAGTTTTGAATGAATATATAATAATACACAGCATTTTTAGTACACAGAAATATAAAAATAATTCACCTTCTATGTATCTGGTGAGCAAGTTCCATCCAATATTGAACTTCATCGTCTTTAGACACAAACTGTGGTGGATCAATGTCCATCATTTTAACAATGTTCTGATTTTGTCTAATACCTTAATTAACCTTGAATGTTAAACACAGCTCTAAATCCTTCTATTTCATTAATGAGACGATAGCATCCTATAAAATAAAACAAATTTACATTACACATACGTAGAGTTAAAATACCAAAAATCCATATACAAAAAATACCACAGTCAAAAATATAAATCACAAAATAAATTAAATTTTTGAATAACGCGCAAGAATTAAAGTGACAATGTCGGTGAAAGTTGCATTCGTTAGAGAAAAAATATTTTATTACTGTGCGTATCTTACATATCTACACACTTCGAACGCGATGTCAAACTAACCTATTATTACCAAGTAGATAACGATCACGAGACGACAAAGAACAGCTATATGCAATTCTATGACGCCCATAATAACCACAAAAAAGTTCAGAAGATTAAACAGCGAATCATGTTACGCATAATAAGAATGAGATTGAAATTAATGTGTGAGAAATGGAGAATCGTAGTAGGGACACTTACATGTATCGTTGAGAGAGGGACAAGGCGAACGAAAATGGTCCAGTCCAGTGTAAATAAAGTTGTGATGCGATCGAACTGAATCTGGTGCACGAGATATTCTCTAAGAAACTGAATGAAAAAATGTACAACCATCGATGATGTGTAGGCGCATTAAATGAAGTTGTCTCAAGATGCATACATATAAATACGAGGACCTTGAGAAAGCGTTTAGCAGGTGAAATGTAGAGTGTATGCCGTGTGTGACACAAATGTCATTACCACAATTATGACTCACTAAGTCGAGATGTTAAGGTAGAGAGAAATAATAATTGATCTTGTCACGACTCGTTATTCACTGTGAATAGATCGTGCCAAAACCATCTGATAGATCGATCGTTGACCGATCATTAACACTTTAGTCACCATTTACATTTACAACTGAATTTATAGTTCCATTTACTATTTATATTTATGACCGAATTTGTGTTTCCATTGAATCGGAGATTTTTTAAATGAAGAAAACGTGGAAAAGTTTACATTGACAATCGCAAACTGGAGATTGTGGATAGAAGAGAAACAATTGTGGTTGTGTATCTACTTTCCACCATGGGTTCGATACGTTCAATTCGTTCGATCACACTCACACGACTACGACGTAGTGAGGTGGCGTTCGCGAGGTAACAGGTTACGAGTTACGAGTGTATTCGATATGGTGGCGCAGAAAAAAAACAGAGTGGTAGTTTTTAAAAAAAAGTGGTATTTTTTAAATCTAAAATGAGATAAAAAGAAAGTTTGAAGTTACTATTTTGTAAAAAAGGTTGGAAAATAAGAATAGAAATCAAAGAAAGAGAAGAAACTCGCTGTATCTATTTTAAAGCTTCTATTTTTGTTTAATATTAAAGTTTATGAAGTCTAAAGTCACATATGAAAACGAACGTTATTTGAAAAATCGTTTTAGATAATAGAGTTTCTGTAAACTTAATCTTTTTACGCGTTCGAATTTATTTTGATTTTTCTAAAAAGAATAATGTACAAATATAAAGTTATTACATACGAAGAAAAAATTAAATTTTATTGAATATCTATAAATGTAGCTCTAATAATTTTTACGAATCACATAATAAAATTACATATACAGTAATATTTTATTTAATAATATTTTATTATCCTCCGTACAAAATTCGCACCTCTTTCTTTTTCAAATGTAGTTACATTTTATTTTTCAAATTCTCGGACGCTTAAGTATTTTAAAAATATTAACGTCTATAATTTAATATGACATAATAATACGAAATTCTCTGAAGAATTGAAGCGATGTTATAAAATAAATTAGTATTTATGTATTTATTTATTAAAATTCTAGACAACGTTCGTACGTGCTTGTAGTGATTCCACACACTATTTTTTATACTAAATAATTAATTATTAACAATTATTGCATATAATGTATGAACAGATGTATTCTCCCATAAATTTTGCGTTATATTTGTCCTTATCGTATACTGTCTCTCTCTTGCGATGCACGTTTGATTGTGTTCTTTGTCTATGGACACACCATGTATGTTATCTATCTTCTCGTGCTACAAGTGTAGTTCCTCCCATCTTCACTAAGTGTCAGTACATGGTTTGTTTGTAGACAAGGAACACAATATTGTGCGACAAAGTCAAATGTATTTCGCGTGTGGGACAAGGAAGGAAATAATACGGAACAACAAGAACGGATATATGCATATATACACATATATATATACACCCCTTAGTCAAAGGTGTATAATATGCAACAAGGATGGTGAGACATGGCCACAAGGTATGTACGCCATTTCTTGGAAACAATGCAAAAATAAAGCTTTTAGGTATATACTACATATTTGATAATTATAATAATTAAATAATTAATATATATTAAATAATTGCAGAAGGTCCTTTACCTTCTTTTTGACTTTGATGAGAAGCTGTTGATTAATGTCCTAATGATCTTTTCTGCTAATTTTCTTAAGTAGTAATTATCAAAATTAATTGCGAAATGTAAAAGGCCAATGGTTAACCAAAAAGTATTCCAAGATCAATATTGCCACCAAGTGCGTTCTATTCCAACTCAATTAGTTGTACATTGGCAATACCTTTAAAAATAAAATTAACTTTTTATATTGTCATGAATTTTATTAACAAATTCTTCAATTGAAGTTACGAATAGCTATAAATCTTCTTGTTATTTTGAAATAAAAATACAAATGTATTATCATGTAAAGAATAAATATAAAGGAGTAAGTTACAGTTTATGCAAATAATTTATAAGGATCAGTTAACAAATATATCATATTACACGCTTATAATATTAGTTAAGTAATATTGTAAAATTTTAACTTTTATATAACATGTATATTATAAAAAGACCTTAATAAACGTTCAATGAAAGTTAATCAAGTGATTAACTATTTAACAGCCTGCCCACCATTTCTAGAACAACCAACTCCAATCCTTTAATGAGGAGTATCGCACGCGGGACTTTAACAAAAAACTCCTGAAGGAGAAACACAAAAAATAGCCCTGTTTACGACTAAATTAATTGAAAGTTCGAATAATTCATCTGTCCTAGTCGCACATTGTCTATCCTATTGTCGTTCATATCGTCTGTTCTTGTCGCACATTGATGCCTTCCTTGTTCCACTCACGCCTTACTCCGTCCTTCTCGCAAAATATTACTTTCCTTGTCTACGACTGTCTAATGTGTCACCATCTACTATCCGTTGCACCAAGTTGTGGTTTCTACCTCGGCCACCAGATGGCGAAAAACTGACGAGTATATACCTGTCCTTGTCGCACACTGATGCTTTCCTTGTCTACGAATATATTGCCATCTACTATCGGGTATACCAAGTGCTGGTTCCTACCGCTCGTGCTAGATGGCAGTACATGGATTATCCGTAGACAAGGAAAGCATCAGTGTGCGACAAGGACAGATATATTACTCGTATGTTTTTCGCCATCTGGTGGAAGACGTAGGAGGCTCCAGTTGGTGCAACGGATAGTAGATGGCGACACAGTAGACGTTCGTAGACAAGGAAAGCATCCGTGTGCGACAAGGACAGATATATTACTCGTATGTTTTTCGCCATCTGGTGGAAGACGTAGGAGGCTCCAGTTGGTGCAACGGATAGTAGATGGCGACACAGTAGACGTTCGTAGACAAGGAAAGCATCAGTGTGCGACAAGGACAGATATATTACTCGTACGTTTTTCGCCATCTGGTGGAAGACGTAGGAGGCTCCAGTTGGTGCAACGGATAGTAGATGGCGACACAGTAGACGTTCGTAGATAAGGAAAGCATCAGTGTGCGACAAGGACAGATATATCACTCGTATGTTTTTCGCCATCTGGTGGAAGACGTAGGAGGCTCCAGTTGGTGCAACGGATAGTAGATGGCGACACAGTAGACGTTCGTAGACAAGGAAAGCATCAGTGTGCGACAAGGACAGATATATTATTCGTACGTTTTTCGCCATCTGGTGGAAGACGTAGGAGGCTCCAGTTGGTGCAACGGATAGTAGATGGCGACACAGTAGACGTTCGTAGACAAGGAA
>JACXIV010000028.1:1149763-1296329 GCA_014737475.1 Bombus confusus | reverse complement strand
GCATCAGTGTGCGACAAGGACAGATATATTACTCGTACGTTTTTCGCCATCTGGTGGAAGACCTAGGAGGCTCCAGTTGGTGCAACGGATAGTAGATGGCGACACAGTAGACGTTCGTAGACAAGGAAAGCATCAGTGTGCGACAAGGACAGATATATTACACGTATGTTTTTCGCCATCTGGTGGAAGTCGTAGGAAGCTCCAGTTGGTGCAACGGATAGTAGATGGCGACACAGTAGACGTTCGTAGACAAGGAAAGCATCAGTGTGCGACAAGGACAGATATATTACACGTATGTTTTTCGCCATCTGGTGGAAGTCGTAGGAAGCTCCAGTTGGTGCAACGGATAGTAGATGGCGACACAGTAGACGTTCGTAGACAAGGAAAGTATCAGTGTGCGACAAGGACAGATATATTACTCGTATGTTTTTCGCCATCTGGTGGAAGACGTAGGAGGCTCCAGTTGGTGCAACGGATAGTAGATGGCGACACAGTAGACGTTCGTAGACAAGGAGAGCATCAATGTGCAACAAGGATAGAGTATGGTGTAAGTGGAACAAGGAAGGCATCATGTGCGACAAGAACAGATGATGTAAACGGCAATAGAAGTTGCAACTAATTTAATCATAAACAGGGTTATTTTTTGAGCTCTCGTTTTCGAACGTTGCATTGTAGTACCTTGTGCGATGCTAATCATCAAAGCATTGGTATTGGTAATTCTAGAAATGCTGGACAGGCTCTTAATTAATTAATTAATCACTTGATTAACTTTCATTGAACTTTTATTGAAGTCTTTTTATAATATACCAATTACAAGAGTATTGCGATTCTACAATATTTTCGCGACTACTAGTTCTTCCAATTTTCTTAAATGGTTATTATCCATGTTAAAGTCCAATAATTAACAAACAAGTATCCCATAAACAATCTCTATATTGCTATTAATTGTGTTGCAATCCAATTAGTTGTATATAATCAACGGTACCTTTAAAAATGCAAATGATCTGTATTATGTCGTCAATTTTATGAACAAATTCATTAATTAAAGTTGGAAATACTTATAAATCTTCTTCTTTTCTTATCCAGAGAGGAAAATGCAGCTGAATTAATTAAAAAATTTTAAAGGAACTAGAAATTACTTACTTTATAGAAGATAAGGTCATCTTCTTTTTATCTTGGAGGAAAGTTGTTAACTTTTACCTGTCACATGTCTCAAAAGGGTAGTTAATAATTATATAATAACAACATAAGTACTAGTACAATACTATTTTAAAATATATCATTTAATAATTAGATTAGGTATCGTTGACTAAAATGGGAAAGGAGAAGCGGTAAGAGCTATTGATTTAGAACAATAATTTATTTTGTAAAGAACTATCTTATCAACTTACAAAGTCTAGTTGACAGATTATTGCATTTGCTTCCTTTAAATAATAGTTGCAGCTTATAATATGGACCAAAGTCAGTTAAACAATAGTTAATTGTTGAAAATTAAACAAAATTAAAACATGGAAAAGAATGGAAGAAAATGAAAGTGATGATAAATAATGTACTCAGTATAATACATTAGTTATATATTGTTATAAGTACTTTCGAATTCTATACGTCAAATATTCCAAGGCTGCAGAAATAATGCCAATAATTTTTGGTTCCCTTAGATTTAACCCTAAGAACAATAGTGAAATGTAGATTTAAACGCTTTGGCGGTTTTCGCTTTGAAGTTAGGCATTAGCACGATATAATTTGAAGAACTGTAAGATAATGACATCAGATATTTCTGAAACACAAATTTCTTTTCCTTTGTTCATTATTTCATAAACTTGTTTCTTTATCTACTACTGAAATTGTTTAGCAATATAATGTGTAATTAATTGAGATAAAATATTTGACATTTTTTGCTTAAAATGAAGCATATATTCTCTTTCTCTTATCCACTTTCGAATTTGGTACTGTAGTCGATTCCTATTAACTCGAACGTTTGTACGTCAGAAATTTTCAAAGACAAAATATGTTGAATAATTTTCTGTCACATTTGTGATGACATCGTATTAAAGTTTGAAAAGTAGATTCAGTATGTCTTGTAATATTTGTCAAACGAAATTTTCCTTCTTCACAAGAGAAGTAAGTTATCATTTTTGTTAATAGAATCGCTTGCAATTTATAGGTTAAGTCGTACCACATCATCACATATCATTTCTTGCACATATCTATTTTAGTTAGTTTTATCTGATTATTAGAAACTAGAATAGCTTTTAACTTTTCTTTCCATTGTGTTTCATTGTTCTGATATTACTTAGGTTGCTTGCCCCGGCTGTGGTTTTTCATGTTGTAGTAAGTGCCTCAAATATAAATGTAATATTCCAGATAGAGGGGTGAAAAAGGTCTGTGGACGTTGTTTTAATAAATATAATTTTCCAAGTACCTCAAGCTTTAATAATAATATCGAAATGAATGGCCACGAAGAACCAATGGCTCCAGTGGACATTACAAAAAAGTAATATATCTTTTCAACATAAGCATGAAAATATTTGTAATTACAGTTACCATAGAAGACTCTTATGTATATGTCGTATATACTAGACAAAACATTTTGAAATTCCATTATAATTGTAACAAGACAACCAATATGTATAAAATGTATAATATATATATTTATAAATTTCTACAAGTGTTCAAATACTTTTGTGAACAATTGTAAGTAAAATAATCTAACATGCTTGGTTCATACAGATTGGACTTATTAGAGAATCCTGCGAAGCCTCCTATTGTAATGTATAAGCATACAAATCACTGGGATAGATTTAAAACTGGGTTAGAACCAGCTGATCAAGAGATAGTTGAAAGATTAAGAAAATTGAAGGAGGAAGACAAAACTACAGCTTTAAGTGTAGATGAGATAAAACGGAGATTAGCATTGCTAAAGGATGAAGATCCAGATGTTAGGCAGCGCAGAATAAATGTATATTAATATGTAATATAAGAATACCATACAATTATTTTGTTCTAAGTATGATCTAAATAGATGTATTATTTTTTGTAGATACAGCAAGTAGATACCAGAACAGATCAACAGAAAACGGATGATTTAATACAGGAATATTTGAATCAATTGGAACTATCCTCAGGCAGCGATTCGGTTAGCGAAATTCAAGCAAGGCTAAGATCACTACAAGGCATTAGTGAAAAACCTATAGAAGTATAAAATCAATAATAAGCAATAAGTTTGTATGATGAACAGTAACATAAGCAAGTTTCTGTTTTAGCATTCAGCTAATGATGACAATGATGATGAGAAACAAGTAACAAAGAAATTAATTGGAAAAGCTTTGGCAGAAGCAGAATTGGAGAAAAAATATGAGAAAGACTTAGAGGAGGATGAATTGGAAGAAATGGAACTCGAGGTATCTGAAATTGACTTTTATGGATAATTATGTACATACAGTATTCTGATTAAAATTTAATAAACAGGATGCAAAACATACTGATGACGAAGATGAAAAACCTAGCTGCGTAATGTGTGAACAAACTAAAGATTTACAGCCATGTTTAGATTGTCACGGCGATCTTTATTGCCCTGTATGCTTTGAAAATAATCACGACGAAGTATTACATCTACTTTCATAGTAAATAATTTTGCAACAAGCTTAGTTTTACAGATTTAATAACAGATATTCACGCTTTTGCTAAAAAACAAATTAATCTTCAAGAACAACAAATTATTTGTTGATATAGCGAATTCTTCCTTTATTAATTTCACCACGAACAAAGTTGTTGAGCAAATAAATACATGGATTTCAATTAAATTTATAGCTTGCTATCAATATTTAAATTCATTAATTCTCAATATTATACATATTAATCGATCTCGATATTTAAAAATGTTTGAACTTTCTATGTAGGATAGTGATTCATTCTAGATTGGAATTTATTTTGGTAGCCTGTTACAATTCTTTCTGCTTATTCTAAGAATATTATCTTTTTGGTTTAAATGCCAAAGTGAACTCACCGACCCAGACTAGATGTCAGTAAAGACGCTTACTGACACCCTCACGGGGTTTTCCCGAAGGTGGTCTGTGTCGCGGCGCAAAAGCCTCTTCTCAAAGTCTAAGCAGGCCTGCTATTTTTAGATGACTTGTACGCATCTATCGTGCCAAGATTTCAACTACGTTCGGTTACTAACGAAGAAATCATTTGTTCTTCTTTCCGTCCACTTTATTTAACAGTGTAATCTATCTTTAAATATTTTTTCTTCTTTAAATTCTTATTATTTAAAAATTGTCATGAATAATTAATTAAAACAGCTTGATATTTTTAAGTCAAATAAACTTAATTGTATAATTGTAAGAAATTGATATGAACAATATTTTTTAAGATTTATATATGTATGTAGCTTTATGAGAATTCATTGGTAAGTTTTTGCTATTTGTAACTCATGCTCTTTTTCTATAGTATTGAATACTTCATTCTATCAAAAATACAAAATGATTTAAAGTATATACTGAGTCTTTTTATATATTATTTTATATTATCTTTTTAAGTGTACTGAAGAATTTTAATAAAAATAAAAGGAAATCATCAAAGTGATCGTTATTTTGTATTCATGTCATACTTAAACATTGATTTAATAAAGCGACAAATTTGAAAATCCGTCTGCGTCATGGTAGTATTTTTACGCAAATTTTAGACGTGTATGGAATTTAAGTGATATTCTTCCCAAACACGTGTTCTTAATTTCTACGAGGAAAATCTTCTCAAATAATTCATTTATTTGTTTGGACCGGTTTATTTTACACCAATGTTTAAAAAAATAAAATTAAGGTTTGAAGAATGAAAGTTTCTATATTTTCTAACGAATGAAAAATAACCTAACCTATAATTTTAAATTTCTTGAGTCGTAAAAAAACTATCCCATTTTTTATAACTTCCCTTTATATTTCTTCCTTTCTTTTATGATTCTTGCAATTATAAAAAGACACTATGTACCACTTTTTTCCGAATAATTTCCCTTTTTAACTTGCAGCTAATATTTTGCTTATGATTGCAATATTTTAAAGAAATTTTACAACTTCAAACAATTCTCAGGAATTTGGCAATGAAAAAGCGCATACATGTAGCGTATGTTGTTGTTAGCAGGTCGTTGGTACCCAGAATTTTTGCTACAAGAGCTGCGTTCTTCGAAAAAAATATCTCATTTTAAATAATTTTTTACCTTTGTTTAGGTTGAGCATATATATTCATATTTTTCGGACACATCGTCATTTAGATATGAGTTTTGTGAATATGTATATATATATAGATAATAAATGACTTCTTTTTATGTAAGAGACAATACGGATTCTTTAATTTAGAATTTCTTTGTCATCGATTTGGTTGTCCAAGTGAACATTTTATCTTTGCTCCCATATAGTAACAAAAATAGGATTAAAAGCGCTTTAAGTTTTCCCAAAATTTTTCGAGAATGATATCTTTTACGTAGCGACATTTTTACTTCGGTTTATTACACTGGACATAAGCCAAACTCTGTTCCGAATTCGATATATTTACCAGTTCTCTTGCAAAACTTTTAGCAAAATCATTTTACAATTCAATATTGTCAACTTACATTTACATTTTAGTTTTTGTTCATTATATCTCTAATTTTTCTCATTAATTCTATTGTTTCGTTTGTATTTAATTATTATAATATTAAATATTTTGTTTTCAAACTAAAAGATTTATTCGTATTGTAACTATAACAAGTTTTCTAATATTATTTTATACAAAATTTTATAGAGAAACTGGTAATCCTTATTTTTTTTAATGGTAGAAGTCCATTTTTTCTTGTATTGAGATACATAATACATATTTAAATATTTCTAAACGCAAAAATACAAAAATTGCGTTTGCAATATAAAAGTTAATGTTATCAATCATATTCTTACTTGCAGTAAGTACTACTACAATATGTACTATACTTTTACTTGTAATTACTTGTAATAATCTATTACACATGCATATACTCAATCTAAAAACATTTACGCATTTTTTTTAATACCAATATATCTTTAATAACCCTTGGAGATACTAATATGTTTCTAATTATATACCATCAAAATATAACACTAGAACACATAAGTCTATAATGAAGCTTATGCTATAATTTACAAGTCAAAATTGGACTTATACCAGTTTAAAGAAATAGACTACACAAATGACGTAATTCATGGACGCAGAACAACATGGTTATAACACAGGAAACAGGAACTTTTTAATATGATCTGATTAGGTTAGGATCAATATATGATTCAAACGAGCAGATTGTATTTTCAATCGAATGCGTTTGTTCATAAAATAGTTACATTTTCGCCGCATTTATACTGATGTTCTACTAATAGATCATTTATTCATCCACTCTTTCTCACATATCTTTCTTTTGTATAATACATTCATTCACACACACACCACACGCGCGCGCGCGCGCGCATTTCTCACACGTCAGAAAAAAATACAAAATTTCTGCTTGAGAGTAAGTGATTCCTACAGATACATATGTACGTAAATATCATACAGAAACAAAAACAATTTAAAAAAAAAGAGAAGAAACAAAAAACGAAGAATAATGATGAGCATCACCCTGAACAAGGAACCATAGAATAACGCACTTTATGCATTATTGTTATCGACAATTTTTGTTTTTTTCAAAAGATAAGAATCAAGTTTCTTAATATTGTTAAAAATTGAACAATGATTTAAGGTAACTGTGAACAGGATACATCATTTTTCATAAAACGAACACATACCATCTTAATATGTACATACATGGTTCGTATATCACACACAATAGTTTCGTGACAACAGATTTGCACATGGCATTGAAATAAAGTGGCTCAGAAATTAACAGATTTCATACTACACAGTAAATCAAGTAAAAAAGAACTTAATTGATTTACCTAGAAATTGATTGTTTCAGGCGAAACTGTATGTAATTCGATTTTCATACAGCATAAATAACTATGTTATGAATTACTTGTGCTTGGAGTGAAAATGTTGCATAGTAAAAATAATTTTGTTATCTTATAAATACTATAAAATTAATCAATTACTTCTATATTTCATATTAAACTGCTGTTTTTCCTTCTTGGTATATCAAGGAAAAAGCTTAAAAAATCACAACTATGTGAAGCTGTATGTAAAGTTCTTTTTGTTCATTCTATTCGTTATTAAGAATCTATAAATTCCTGAACCATCCTCTTTTAATAACCTATTACATTAGGGGCACGAAAATCATGCTAGAATCGTTCAGCAGACGCACAATAAATTATAAATAATAATAATAATAATAATAATAATAATAATAATAATAATAATAAAGTTAGTTTTATCATGCTTCAGGCCGTGTGCTGTAATACTAATAGTAAGAAACGGACGCGTTCCATTCTTGAACGTTCGACTCCGACATCCTCAACGCGTTTCCTTGTGGACAGTCGTTATCATCTTCATTATACAACACGTTTAAATATTTTCGTAATCGTATCAAATTCCTCCCACTAATCTTATTATCAATACTGACTACATGCCAGTCTCGATAATATATAGAACACTAAATATCGGTTCCTAAAAAATGCTTTTTCATTCCTTTGTTTTTACTCAGTCATTATCTAACCAATTAACTAGTCAATCAACGTCTCAATAAAAGAAAAAATATATCTAATAAATAACGTGACTAATTTAAAAAAGGAAAAAGTAATAATAAAAACAGAGAAAAGAATTGTTCCTAAAAGGAGACCGATATTTCAGTTTCTTCAAGTGCAATCAAACTTTGCACTGAATATTATCAAAACGTGTAATACAATTCCTTGAGTATTCTATGTTCTTTCCTATATGACTTCCCATGAAATCAGCATGGGTGAAGAGTAGAAATCAGAAGGGACAGTTTCGTCCAAATGCAACGCTACAGCGTGACAACCTTTTTGCGCTCGATATTCGTTGTACGATTCTATACGCTCTAAGGTTGTTTGAACATATATACTCTTTTCCTGTTTGAACCTGACTGCAACCACTTGAACGAAGGAGCAACGAAATAGAACAGAATAACGTTTCCGGCCGGCGTGGGTTCCATGCTGACGATTGTGCGATTTTCACGTCGATCCACGACGTTCCTATCGATCTGGCACCAAGAATGATCGCAAAACAGAGAAAAAACAACGACCATCAAAAACCTTTTCTTTGCTTATTCTCCAAAATAATGATATTCTGCTCTGGCGACAACCAGCAGAATAACTTGCTCGATGCATCCTTTGGTCCAATTAAAATCGTGACACCATGTTTCTTCCTGCCAGCTATTCTAATTTGCACTAGCCTCAGTGTTCTCCGGAGCTGGCAATGGTATAGGTTTATCAGACACTGGAGCAGCCTGTTTCTTTGTTTTCCTTCCTTTTTTTGACCTGGGAGACTGCTTTACCTCACTACTCTCTACCTCCATTTTCTCCTTTGTTTTCTGCTGTTGTTCTTGGTCAGGCTGTTTACTATCAGTTTTCTCAGTTTTCTTTTCCTTGAAAGTATTTTCTACTTCCTTATTCTCAGAAACATTCTCTATTTTTTCTTCTTCTAGAGGATTTGCTTCCTTATTCCCCTCAGAGGGAATGTTCTCAGTAGTCTTTTTAGCAGAAATATCTGCTTTCTTTTCTTCAGTAGTGTTTTCCTGTTTCTTTTCTGCGGAAGCGCTCTCTACTTCCTTCTGTTCAGTTACAACAGCTTCCTCTGGAATCTGCTGAACTTCCATGGACGTCATTTCCGGCTTCTTCGCTGGAGTCGTTTCAATAGCCTCGCTGGAAGTCTGCTGAGCATCCTGTTGTTGACTCGTGGCGTGATAAGTATCAGAGTTCTCTATTTTTTCTGTAGAAAGTTCGGTAGCTTTTTCAGGTTTCTTCGTTGGAGACGATGGTGCAGGAGGCAGTGGGATTGCTTCCTTATTCTGAGACTGATCCTCTACCTTATGATGCATGTTCAGTGTTCCAGTCTGTTCAGCCTCTTCAGTTACATTAGAAACTTCTTGTTTCTCCTGTTCGTCTGACAGTACTTGTTGCGATGGAAGCGGCGCCTTCGACTCCAGCAAACTAATCGTTTCCTGTATAGTCTTTATCGCGTTTTTGCGCGCTTGTCGAACATTGTCTCTACCCTCTGTCTCTATATCGTCCAATTTAATCAGTTCCCTAGTAAGCATTTCATCTAGATAAATATATTCTTTATCTGTCCTTGAGTTACCACTATACTGCTTAACTTGTTCAGCCAGAGAGTCTACTTCTTTCTGTACAAGAGCTACTTTTTCTAGAGGATCCTTTGGAACGCTAGGTTTCGGCGGTTCCTGTTGCTGCTGCTGAGGTTGTTGTTGCTGTTGAGGTGGAGTCTGTTGTTGAGACTTCTGTTGCTTGGATTGCTCATAATGCTGCTGCTGTGGTTGTCTCTCAGTAGTATAGTATTGTTGTTGAGGTTGTCTTTCGCAATACTGTTGCTGCTGTGGTTGCCTAGGCTGCTGGAAAGTGTGTGTCTGTTGTCTCCTGGAAGGATGGTCAAAGCCGCTTGATGGCTGATAGAAAGATTCCTGGAAGTGTGGAGGCCGTTGATGGGGTCTTCCACCAAAGTGTTGACCAAATGTTCTTTGAAAATGTGGTGGTGCATGGAACTGTGGAGGAGAAGGTTCTCTTCTGAAAGGAGAAGGTGCCCTTCTGAAGGAAGACGGATCGTCGAAACTTCTTGGTAGCACAGGTTCGTCTCTACCTTCAACAAAAATTGGAATATGCCTAACGTTACTTTGCTGCTGAGGTTTCTGCTGTTGTTGTTGAGTTTGTGGTTGTGGCTGTGACTGTTGCTGCTGTGATTTCTGTTGCTGAGGCTGGTTATGCTGTGGCGTTATATCTATCCTAGAAACGTATCTCTGACCCTGTGGTTGCTGCTGTGGCTGTTGCTCTTGCTGTTGAGGTTGTTGTTGATTAGAAGACTGTCTATTCTCTGGAGGAGCGGACATTGAACGCTGTCCACGATTTCCTTTGTCAAGATTTTCCATGTTGTGATGGTGCTGACCTATATCCACAGTATTACGTAATCCGTATTGCGGAATTTGACTTTTCCTATTAGATTCCTCGAAATTGGAGGATTTATTTTGCTGATTCTGATTAATGTCCGCTTCACCGTGCGAACTGGAGGCACTAATCCCGCTGGCAGCGCTACTTCCGCTTGCTTGGCTTCGTGCGTCCTCGTCAGGATAACCTTGTTGATGATTATTACGATCTCTGTTTCCAGAGTCGCGATTTCGGTTACGGAAAGAACCGTGGAAGGGGATGTCACCCCAAGGTGGACCTAACAGATGGTCGGCAAATTCTGGGTGGCGGGCTGCTAGATCGTCCAGATGCGCACGAATATCACTGCGTCGTCCGAAATTGTCGTCGTCGAATGGGAACCCCTGGAAACAGGTAGTAGAAGTCGAAGTAAGGAATTTGTGTTCTTTTTTCGGTTTTCTTTAGTAAGTCTAAAGTGTGACTTCTGAGGTCTATATACGTGGTGTACGGAATTTTATTTAATTTATTTAATTATGTATTACTCCAATTATTACTCCATTAAAAACCAAGGGAAAAATGACGAGTAAAAATTAAGTAATAAGCAAATACTTTTTTATCAAGCTAAAAGGAATTAGAAATATTCGGCGTAATTTAAAGTATTAGAATAATAAATACTTGCAATTCTCAAACTTCATAAAATAGTAGGATCTTGATGAAAGTAGAAATATTATTAAAAGAGATATAATCATGAACGAAATGTTAAATTAATGCAACATTGGCTTTTAATAAATTTTTACTATTTCAATATTAAGAATTCAATTTTGTTCTTAAATATTCGTGAAATGTTTTCATTTTTCTGTGGCTATTAGGATATTCTTTTTTAATTTTTTCTTTAAAATTTTAAAAGACCTCAGAAGACGTTTCTATCGACTAATATAACGATATAAGTTAAAGTTTATTTATTTAAGTTCTGTCGCTTAAGCTGTGAAATAAGCCGTGTTTCTACATTTCTTTGCGAGTCAAAGCGATTTCTTTCTCTGTAAGTCACAGAAAGCCTGATACTGAACACAATATAAGAAATATAACAAATAAGAAGTAGACATTCGAATAAATGGTATTAAAAGAAAAACGAAGCGTGAAGTGCAACGTTTTGGTAAACCTTTGTCAAACTTCTAAAAAAATCTACGATTTTAACAAAGTTACAAAATCTCGTAGTGATGTATTATTAAAATTAAAAGCCATGCACAAAGAGATTAGAATGTTGTACACATTTACAATATTTTACGTACGTGAATATTAGACAAATACTTAGAAAATTTATATGTTACAATATCGAAAAAGTAATCATTAACGTTACTTGGGGATTTGTAGTATGATAATTGACGCCATTTCGAGAAATGCGTGATTTCGCGTGGGTGTTCCACTCGTGACGACGTGTATTATGGCCTTTACGTTATTGAATAACTATATATAGTGGCGACATGATGTACACACGTATGTATATACATACGTGGCTGTTGCACTGTATTTTGTAGTTTCACTCACAGGAAATAATTCGGTCAAAGGAAATCGTGACTTCCTTAGCAAATAGGAATGATCGTTTAAAATTTCCTTTTCTTCCTTTAAGAAAGTATATGCTTATGTCTAAACGCAAATATATAAGAATCATAGAAAATTATAAAAAATTACTTTCTTAGAGACTATATAATATTTTCTATTATTTGTTTGACTTTAGATTTCTATCTTTTTGTTTGATACTTTTTATTTCAAATATAAAATTACTGACAACTATTATTGGCATTATATACAAATTTCTCACTAAAACAAATTTCTCAAACTAAAAGCTAACACTACTATTTTAGCAACTATTTGCTAGTAAGAAGTAAAATTTAATGGTAAAAAGTAATGTTTCACAAATATAAATCAATGAAAAGCGGAAGCAGATAGTGTTGTTTAATATTTCTGTTTAATAAACATATATCTAATATCGCCTTGTTTTTTAGGGGAAAAGCTTTAAAAGTGCAAAGATTGGACACCTGCAGGCGAGCAATTCATCCTACACAAACTATTTCCTTAGAGTTTGAGTGAACTTTTACTTTGTTTGAGTGACTTCTTCAATGGCTCTGAAAATTGGTGGTGAAAATTTTTTCAATGGCAAATTGGCGCTCCGAAATATTAACCAATTCATTTTTTAATAAACAGTAGTCTTTTAATATGTATCATTTTATTCGATTCTAACAGTACCTAGAAAATACAAAAAAAAACATTTTTGTTCTTGTGAATTTATGTGCAATTTAAGTCATAGAATCTAAACTTACATTTCTCTTTCTCAAGTTTATACAGGGTGGTTGGTAACTGGTGGTACAAGCTGAAAGGGGGCGATTCTACGCGAAAAAAGAAGTCGAAAATATAGAATAAAAATTTTTCGTTTGAGGCTTTGTTTTCGGGAAAATCGACTTTGAATTTTCGCTCGGTATGCGTGCACTTTATCACGTCTCGTTATAACGGATCTCACTATAGATCATTGTCTCGATTGACGTTATGTTGATAAACACTTCCAATGTGACCGAAGTGTTATCCGAATTTTTTATTCTATATTTTTTTTTATTCTATATTTTCGACTTCTTTTTTCGCGTAGAATCACCGCCTTTCCGCTTGTACCACCAGTTACCAACCACCCTGTATATTAATTTCCAGTACTCTTTGCATATCTTTGACTAAAATATATAGGAAGACTTTCATTCGTATGTCGATGCCTTTTAAAGGTGCACAACTCGATTCCGCTTATGAATCATGCACTCCCGTTAAACGTTAGGTCTATCTGAACTTTTCTTTCGCTTCTATCGGTTGCTTCTTTTCTCCATTATCAACTGTAATCTAATTCCTATATATTGAATATTGCAAATTAAATAAAAAAGGAAAACCGAATAAAAATAATTTTTAGATATTTTCTGACCAGCAAAGTCCACAAATCAACCTTTATACGCAGATTTTCTCCGTCTGTTGTGTGTGATTGAGTGTAATTGTTATTGGAAACACAGAATTCAAAAAGAGATAGACAGATCTAGCTATACGTATAATGGCAATAAAATAATGGCAAAGGGTTGTACATAAACTTTTACAACTTCGTTGTAAAGAGAAGTCTTCAATTTTCAAATTCATGGTAATTTATATCTTTAAAAAATTCATTAAGCTGCTTGAAACCGTTTGACTTTGTGAAATTTTCGAGAATTCTCACGTCGTACAGAAGATGCGTGCGCAGCATGAATATTAGAAGCGCGAGGACATGAAATATTTAATTTAAGAACTAGACTATTGTCTAATTCATTATATTTAGAATTGCTATATCTGAATCAGCTATAATCTTTTTTGTTTGTGTTTCTTTATTTTTATCTTCGATTCATCATTGTGTGTACAGCTGCTAAATTAGGTTAGACCACAATTAAACTCGGCCATTAATGGCTATTAGTAGTCCTTTGAAAATTTATTTTGCCTTAAATGAAATTTCCTAAGCAGAACCATTATACTAATTACCGCTCCAGTTACATTAAGGAAAGTTAATTTTCGAGCAATGCTTTTAACATTAGCAAGCTTATTAATATGAAGTAATAAATAATCTTATAATTGTCTGTCATTTCAGAGATATTTGTACCTAACCCTCTATAATTCATATATATTCTTAAATTCTCCTTTCATTTGTTATTGTATTTTAATAGTATATTATTATTGTAGTGTTAGAATGTATTCGAAAAGAATTTTAATGTTTAAAAATCATTAAAGACTGTATTAGATCACGTTCATGCAACACTTCCGACCTGAAAATGATGAAACTTGTTAATTATTATGAGATACAGTTCCAAGAATTGTGACTGAACTATTCTGCATTGAATATTCATCCGCGTGCTGCATTCCGCGCGTTCCTTGCCTTTTATGCGACTTTTCATGATTTCATTGTTGTGTTTTCCTTGTGTATATGTATGTGTTCATGCACCGTAAGTGTAAATTGCATGTAACTGATTAACAATAATTTCAATTATAACGAAAAGTCTATTAAATCAAGTCAATACAAAATTTTTAATTAAATTAATGATCTACCCACTATATTTATTTTACAATCTATATTTTAATAGTTTTAAAATAACAAATATCATAAATAATATAATTATATTTATATTATATAAATATAATTACTGTCATTATTATATATATTATAGTAATAATTATTACATAATATAATAAATAATTATAAAATAAATAATTTCTGATACATTTTTAAGGTTAACTACAATTAAGAAGAAAAATTCTTATATTCTTATAAATAATTTTAAATTATTAAGAAACAATGTATTTTCCATTGTAGTATGCTAGAATGGTAATTTTACACACATGTTGTGCGAACATAACGTATATGTAAGAACACAAGGGAATCAAAGGTAAGGAAAAGTTCACGTTGCTATGGTTATCCATAAAACAGCAAACTGGGTGAATGTCAGCGCCGGCTCGATATAAACGAAGAACTGTGTCACGGTTCTTTGAATCAAGCCCACGACAGACGACGATTTATAGTTATTTCCTGATTTCCTCATGGTATTCTTCAGAATACACAGTTCATTTTCTTTTCATTAACATAGAAATATCCTTAGAGAGAAGTAATAGAGAAATAATAATCAAAAGAATAGTTATTTTCGTATGATTTATAATTAAAAAGTGAAAGCGGAAGAAAATGCAAGATAAATTATTCTATTCTCCTAAATATTTTTATTTTCAGTTTGTATTAGTAAGAAACAACAGTTAAATTGGATTATGTTCTCCTTTGGAGATACATGAGTAGATTTTGAAAGTCTGGGCGTTATTCACTATTAAAATTTTCTGAATTTGGGATAAACAAATTAAAAGCATTTTCGAATCTGGAAAGGCACTGAAAAAGAATGTTAACAAGAGTGTTAGAATTTTGGAAAAATCTAATTATAAAAGTCATGAATATTGGCAGCAAAAATGTTTAGTTTCTGAAAAGTACCAAGATGACAATAACAGTAAAAGAAAAAAGTCAATTGAAGGCATAAGTTTCTAAGATCATTAACAATACAAAATTATTAAAACTCAAAAATACAATGAAAGAATATGAAAAAGATTTACGTTATTTCTTCTCGAGAAATAGAAATTATTAAAATTTGTAATGTAGAAGATCCTAGAAATTTATACTGCGAAGATTTTTATGAAATACCGGAAATAAGTCGCATAATGGATGAGTGAAAGAAAAGGAATACCAATCTGGTTTCACTTCCGTTCTCCAATGGATAGATAACGCCTACGCGACATATGTCAAGGCGACATCATCGATAGTATTAAAAGTAATGTTTATCGAAACCGGTTTCTTTTTTACGTGAAAAGGGGCAGCCGATTAGATCACAGGTAAAAATACTCTGCTATCGTCTTTTCGAGAAGCTAGGTACGCCGTAGATGATATTGAGAAGACAATTTCCTTTCAATTAGCTCGATTAGACGTGGTATAATTAATGGTGGAAACGATATAGCGAAGCTCTCGTGCAGTGGACCAATGTGGGCAAATATAAACATTATAAATGACTTATTACAATTCTGCTTTCGTTTTAATAGCTACTATGGGTTATTTTGTAACAACCTACATACATAAGGTATTTAGAATTATCAGAATTATTACAATATGAAAATAGCGATAAAAATGATAGATATGTAGAAAAATAAAATATGAAAAATAAAAAAAAAATAAAACGTATTTCGCTCTACATATAGAAATAGCAAATTCCTAAGTAAATTTCTTTATTTCTGTTCTTTAATCTACAGTTAGTGTTATGTCAGGATTAGCTTTATGTGTTATTCCCAAAAAAGATTAGTGGTCGTAAATATATAAATAAACGTTATAAGAATATCAGAAAGGTAGATTTGTTCTTATCAAAGATCAGAAATCATACTGTGAGTATTAAAATACTAAATACTTATATCACAATCTATGATTAACCTACAATTACAAAAAGCACAGCATGCAGTTATCCAAATAACCGTTATTTCTCTTTTTATTATACCTTTTAATATATGAACTGAATTTTTACTGCACGAGATCTTACAGATCAGGAATTCCTAATCTTCCTAAGCAATATTTGCTTCGATTCTAACCTCAAAGATCCTTCCAGTATCATCGGCAGTATACTCCAAACAATAGTGCAATAAACTGAAACAATTAATCTTTGTACTATTATTTCGATTGAGAAAATTCTTTGGAGAATAATGAACATTATCGATGATCAGAGTTGAATTTCAAGAGAAAAGACCATTTATGGCTGCAAGATATTCAGGCAAGCCTAATACGGCCGAGTGGTTGGACATAAACGAGAAGAAATAAAACGTGTAGTCAGCGAATGGACCGCTATTATGTTACGTTTTTCATCTTTTTTTCTTCTTTCTTCTCTCTTTCCTTTTGGTCGCAAAAAGAGCTACGGAGGAGAAACATCTCCGTTAGTTTATTATTAGCGTCAACATGCTTATGTTTTGGAGGAATGGACCTTGTTCTAGGAGAACACGTTCGAAAGATTCGGGACCAGGCTTGGGGCTTAATCAGACAAGAAGACGCCAGTCAAATCGAATATTTGTACGAGTGCCATTGCACTGATAACTTCCGGTTGGAATACCATGAAAATGATAATGATAAATGATCTGTGAGATGATTTTTCTGCAAGATCTTGATGAAAAATTCATCTAAAGATTTAAAGTAGAAGCATAAACTTCAATTTACGGTAAATTCATAAAAACGAGTAATGGTTCTTATAGTAAACCATTAGCAAACAGTAAAAGAGAAATGACGAAGTACATGTATATGATAAAACTATAGCAAAAATATTGCAAACTAATAGTGAAATAATAAGAAAATATGGAAAAATAATATACTAATAAGTCAATATAATAAAGTCATAAGAAGATTTCATATTACATAACATTAAGATTCTATAGAGAGCCTATGGAAATTCCAATGAAGGTGTCAAAAAACCTATATTTCATTTTGGCAAGTAAACTACAGAAAAATGTATAGGGGTTCCTGGAATATATCATTATATGTAGCTAGTCAATGGAAATTTTTATATTATACTTTGTACTTAACTGTACATGATTGAATTATACTCACTTTATAAGGATAAATCAGTATTTTTACATATCAAATTTTCAGCCATGAGTTTTGCAAATGGATATTTATCCCTATATATCCCTATATATGTGAATTGTAAATCGTGATTATAAAACTATCATGGTACTTACGAAATCGTTATAAAATTGCATTTCCTGTCAATTTAGGCAACTTCTAAATAATTGAACAAAAAAGGTGTTGTAATTTTAAGAATCCTAAATTTAATTTTGACTGAAATCAGTAACGTGAGTACATAAATTGTATTATAGTAACATCAAGTTAGCGAGGAATTTGTTCATCCATCCTGTTCGTCCGGAGAAAGTGTGAAATCCACGGGTCGACAAGTCGACGTTTTCGAGACGGCGAAACCTACGTCATTCCTCGCGAATTCTATTTCTAACTTCCACGCGATCCCGCGGAACGCAAGAGAGAAGGTCGAAACCGACGTTAAACGCAAGAATCGAGAACATTGATACGCGTGCGTATACCTTCCCCACGTTCCCCATCAACTAGACAACACCCAAATTTCCCATGAAATACGGTAACACTACTATCCATTCAACAATGTCATCAATAAAAAGAAAAATAATACAAATAGTAAAATAATAAAAAGCAAAAAAAAAATAAATAAATAAATAAAGATTTATTGTATTAAATAGAGACGAATCATATAATAATTCAAATATGCAAATTATATCGAAAAATCAATGATAACCTATACATGTAGAAGGAAGTAGAACAAACCAAAAGGTGCGCAATACTACTTTAGAACGATCTGGAAAAGTCTTGGCATAAACGTCACGAGTCGACTATATCAACGTTTGGATCGTATGATTCGACTTACAGGTTTGGAGCAACGTCATAAGCCGATTAACACAACCTCTCTACATTATTCTTGCCTGATACTTAAGTGTACGTTCGATTAACGAACGAGCTATAGTGTAATATCGAAACATCATATATCGACAAATAAAAATAAGTTATACATGTGTATTATGTACTGTGGAATAAACGATGGGAATGGCAAAAAAAAAGATGGCACCACTTACGGGAAACGGACGATCCAAATCAATCGGTTCTCCGAATTCGGATGCTTTGTCCACGATGACAGGCGAGTCCATTTTTTGGACCCTTTGATCCGTGCCTGATTTCGAATACGTGGTATCCCTTTTTCCTCCTTTTTTTTCTCAGGAGATGCGATTTTTTTTAATATGCTGGTATTTTTTGTCTCACACACTAAGAGGTTAAGTTCGTGCCTCTTTTATCGTTAAGAGCTCACTCTGCAGGTTAAGATTTTTTTTTTATGTATATATTTGTTTATACGTTTTCAAAAGATCAGCCAAGAAGCTCACTAAACAACAGCGACGGCGTGTTAACAAAAAAGGCGAAACGAAAAAATAAACGTTTGGAAAAAACACACTTTCGTTCTCTTTCTCTTTTTGCTTAAAGATCTTGCAAAGTTACCCGAGTCAACTACGTGCGACAGTTGTCTTTAGCCTCTCCCTTCGATCTTCTCTAGGTAGCACTCTAAGCTTTCTGTCTTCTCTTCCCTTTGCTTTCAGATTATATAATTGGACCACTATCGGCGTTACTCCGTATATTTCACACTCCTATCACTCACTCGCAAATAAAAGGTTCTGCATTAGAAGAAGGAAATGTTCTCTTAAGAAAATCCTCAAGACGCACGCGTTATAAAGACACACTCGTTTCAGGTCAATAGCGAAACTGTCAGCGCGCTCCCGGAGCAACTTAAATATATTTGTTGTGTGGGCTGTATCGAGAGCCACGTGACTGTCGCCGAGCGCAGCCGAACCCTCACGGAAGTAATCGAACGAACACACCAGACGCTACTAGAACGTTCTTCTCTGGTTGGTTCTTTCGAGAAATCATTTGGTTTTCGCGCACTTAAACGGCACGCGACATTCAAAGCGAAGAATAACAGAGAACGTTCTTACTGTACTTTTTTCAGATAATCATAGATAAAGATGGTTGAAGTTGAGATCGATCATGTTTATCACTGATTGTCTAAAATGAAAAGTACATTTTATCGAAAAATAAGTAAATTGGAAACATGATAAAATTCGTATTATTTTATGTTCATATATAATCTAGTAAGTTTTTCTTGTTTTGTGGATTTTTTAATTTCTAATAAATAAACGAAGTTTTTAAATTACGTAGAATGTTATAATATTTATGATTTCGAAAATATTATTTATTTTTTTCACGTTGAAATGGGTTTGAAATATTCTTTCAGCATGATTTATCATCTGTGCCAATTGTGGTTCGGTATTGTCAAGTTTTTCCATTTTTCGCTTTACAATCAACCTACCGAGCAAGGCTGTACTCTGGACTTGTTTACCTATATCCTTTTATAGTAAGCACGAATTCCCTTCACATGTTTGTATTCCCATCCGAAAAGTTGGTCAACTCGTTTTCCTTCCTCGCAACCAATAATCGCACTATATAAATAGATCATCATTAATCGAATAGAATTCTCGATCGTGCTATTATTCTCAAAATTCGACTTATTTTTTTTAAATGTAATATTAAAAGTGAATCACTCGATATAAGTATAAATAGACCGTGTCTGATTCAAAGTCACTGTTTCAACGTAAAATATATATAGACTACATATTGTTCCCAATAAGAACTAAATTGAGCGGTTAACAAATAAAACCCATATGTATTCTGATAAGATTCTTCTGATACTATATGTAACGTTAAGAGCTAGTAACAATTTTAAATGGTAACTAAAGAACTCTCCATGACCGATGGAGACATTTCGACGAAAAATTCCAATGAAAATTCAACACTCACCTCGATCCAATAATTAATTCGTAATTAATGAGAATTCTATACATGGTGTTTGTTGCATAAGCGTTCGAGGGAATGTTTTATCACGCAACGTCAATTGATTATATGTCAACTTGGCTTTACGATTTCAGATGTATCATACCACTGAAGTACTAAAAGTCAGCCATTGAAAATTAGTCATACGATCGCAGTATTTGGCCCCGATCCAAACTCTTCTGCTGGACGTGAAAATACGTGTGCAGGTCGTGTGGCCAGGTATCATGTAATATAAGCGCTTTATAATCAAGATATTGCATCGTGACGCAACAACAAACCGAGACCTTGTTCGTGGTGACCTAACTTTATCATCACCTAATGATAAAATTTCATCTTATCTATATTTGCAATAATATAGTAGTATTTAGCGAAATAAATGAATTCTATTTGAATTATGTAATTATAGATTTGTTTAAATTTCAAAATTATACTTTTCTTTTGAGAGAAATCGTTCTATATGGAAGAATTCAAAATAATGTTTACATTAAATTGGTATTATAGTACTATAATATGTCTAATGTGCCAGTAAATAATTCAGAAGAATTTTATTTAAAGCTGCATGTTTAACTGTTTTGCATCAATATGATAAAATTTGATGATTTATTTTTTTAAATATCCAAGGATGACGATAGAATAATTAATATCATGACTTCAACCGTGAGAGCACTATATTTAAAGGCGACTGCAAGTGACATAATAATACATAGAGTATGTCTATACAGCCGGTTATGCCATTGAGATGTAATTAATGATATATAGAAACATTTGAAATGATGTTTGATTGGATAAAGGCCAAGCAAAGTAGGAATAAGATTTCATAATCTAATGCACGATTTTCAATTGCCCTTTGGAAACTTCCATAATTCATTAAGTAACTTTATATAAGATTTTTTTTATCTAAAAATTAATGTTTTGAAATTCATATTCATTTAAGATATTTTTTAATTGATATTTATTTAAGACTGCAATAAACGATATTTTAATATTACCTGGAAACGTTTCACGAAAATATATTTCTACTTATTTTTATTTCTAATAGTGAAAAAAAGCGTTCACTAGATCAAGCATGATCCATACTAGCGTTAGCATGTAATTTGTAATATTTAATGGTAACGCGCCAATGCTGCAATCATAGAAAGCAAAGAAAAAGATCAACGATGATCTAAGATTTACTATATAAAAAATGTAAATTTTCGATCTTCATTTTCGAAAGAGCATTATTCTTAGAATAATTATTTATAATAATATAGTGAATTACTTTTGCAACAAATATAATTATTTTTACGAAAAATACTATTTTTTTATCAAAATAATAAAGTTATGCAATCCATTTGGATATCTTTAATTTAAAAAAACGATACAAATTAAATTTCATCTTGATAAATTAAATGCGGCTTAAAATATCAATAAAAATGTTTCAAAAGTGGTTGTTTATTACTCACGCTATACGTACATTTAATAACAGTGTGAGCGAGCACGTGGTACAGCGTCGCGAAACATAAAAATTATAATTCCTTTACGATCACCAAGGTGCAATCTTGTCTATGCGTTGTGGAAATCATGGAATCAGCTTCCTGTGGAATATTTTCGAAACGCAGTAGAATCGGATTGAAACTTTCAACAGTGTCGAATGTTTATACCGCGCTTGACAATAAGCAGGAAACACAGATCGAATCGCACACTTCGACGAACATGTCGATTTGCACATGCACGAATACACAACGGCAATTCGCTCGACAGATGACTCACTTCTTGTTCCTCTACAATCTACAAGATAGAAATTATGTAATCGATTGCTTGGCAATACATCACTGAACTGCCATCTGCGGATTCTGTAGAATTCTATACGCGAATGTTGCACTTCGGTGATCTTGTACGCATGAGACAATGGCAAGAATAAATTGTACGTGTGGTAGTCCACCATCGTGTTCGAACACTTTATACTTCCATATACAACTTATTATCAAGCACGATTTTCATCTCTGACTTTCAGATGTTTCGAATTATTCGTTTCGAATCACCATTCAAGGATTCTTATAAGATTGCAAAAGTGTTATATGCATAAATGTCATTGATATTTCTACCTTTCGGAAACGTTTCGGTTTTAACTTCTTAATGCTTAAATCATGAAAATGAAGTTTTACAATAGGAGTAGAAAATAGCGGTTTGTTATATATATATGTATAGACTACGGATATTTATGCAGATCCCAATTTTTATGAATACAACTAAAGAAATAGAACTTAAATAGAGATTTGTTTCATTCTTTATTAACAGACGCTTTACTTTGAATACTTCATGTATTTTGGTATGTCATCATGTTATTATGTATATACCTACATTATGTGCATCTTTGTGCCTTTAAATTTTACAAAAATATGTAAAAATCCGCAATCTAATTATGGATATGTATCACACGATAAATATTAGTATAACTTTATGAAAGTGATGTACAAATTTGTTACGAATATAATAAGTACAATAATCACGGACTAATTAGGATTACAAATCTCTCATTCAATCTTCTAATTTATAATGATAATGGTATTGGTGGTAACGAGAAGGAATTTCTTTTATGGTGAGAATAATCCACGAATAAACCTACACGTCTTGTGTAATATGTGAAACAAGTCGTAAAACTGCTGTTTTCACTCATCACGCAGAATTATTGAAAAGATTGACGCCTAATAAGAGACTAGTTTTAAGGTTAGGCGCAGACTTTTAACAGGGACGGACTTTGAATGATCTGACGATAAGATCAATGAGAATAATTTTCATATCCTTTTAAATTTGATAATTTAATGTAAATGAACGTAATGAAACTTGAACTTTCTTTGAATATCGATAGTTCAAAGCTATGTGTCATAGTCATGGCAAAGGAGGGGAATGAAATTTGTTTCGATTCATTAAAACGATGACACAATGTTTAAAAGAAAAGATCATCCTTATATATTCTGTACGAGTCATGTCAGGAGAGATAAATAAAATTATATATCTAATAGATCAATTTAAATGTTTTTTATGACGATACAAATATCATAAATCACTAGCGATTACCACGTGACATGCTAGACATTTGTTTTTCCTGAGTCGTCGCTTATTCGACAGGAATCAGAGTATGAATTGTAAATTGAAAAAAGAACAATAGAAGAAGTAAAAGAAAGTGAATTGACCATAACAAAAGTTGGAAAAAATGTTTCGTTACTTGTGTTTCCGTTACGATCACAAATTACAAATTAGTATACTCACACTTCGTACAATAATGAATATTAAAATACTTTTATTTGGAACTTTTATTTATACAATATATTATTTGTATTATATTCAAAAAATACTTTCATCTATGAAATTGATACACAGCCGAAACCAAAATGGTATGCGTATATCTTAATAATTTTTGTGAAGAGTGTTGCCATCTAACGGTTCAATAACTAAGTTGCAAAATATAAATTACACCATTCTTATGATATAAACGATTTTGTATTTTTTGAAGAAAAAGACGTAAATTGCAATTTGTAATTTGTAAGTTTTCACGTGACAAATATGCATATATTAATAAAATATTATCCAGTCAATAATCCCATTTTTTCATCTCTTTACAAAATTCGAACTAGATCAAACGTCTCTCACGAAGACTTAAAAGTAAATATAATCGTTAATATTCAAAATCGATTGATCAAATCGTGGATCACGTTATTCGATATGAGAATTTATTGCAGTCTCATCTTCGATTTTGTTCCTCGATCTTGTTCACGCGTTTCGATCTGCCGTACGATCATCGATAATGATGATCGATGATCTACGGTGATCGATGGCGCAGCCAGGAGACTATGAAGCTTGAGGAAGTGCTCGATCGCCATTCCTTAGCAGACTGAAGTTTCGTGACGTCATAGAGATGACTAGAGTATAGAGAAGTAAAGACTGATTTCCTTACGGGCTTATAGATATCAGCATATCTCTACTACATATACATGCATATATACATGCATGCATTCTTGCACGCATTAGGCCCGCGTGTAAACACATACTACATACTTATAATTAGATTCTGAATTCTTATACAATTTCATATTGTTATTAACATAACTTAAGAAATGGAACCCATATAAAAATTTATTTCATCCATTAAATCTAAGATTCTATCATGATACTTATATATATAATTTATTAAATATAAATTTGATAGCATAATCTAAAATCCCTGGTCTACGAATTTGCTCCAAATGAAGTAATACAATTACTACCTGTTATACATTCTTATATTAAATTATTACTATGAGAAGTGAAAATAAGAATGATCAATGTATACACTTTCGCACGGAACTGCGCTGTGTTTCACGCGCAACAAAGCATGATGTGCACGTGTATCGAACGATCAAAGAGTGAAAGGAAAAGTGGAGATTCCTACTACAGGTCGAACGCATACACTCGTAATGCTCCATTGATGCAACGAGTATATTAGTTTCTATACGTCGGTCAACGCCACGTTCTCTTATTTTTTACTCCGATCTTTGGAGTTTTAAAATTGATGTAAGCCGTCATTAGATAATTTTGAATCACTATTTTATCTCACAATCATAATAGTCTCAATAAAATATTTTGAAATTAGAGAATCGGAAATTTTTACGAACTAGGTTAGCAACAGGAACATTGTAAATATATTTCTTCTTTGTTCTATAAATCATAGTGAAGATCTCGCAAATTTAATTACTATTATATATGAATTTTTATTATATTAAATTTTTATTATATTATATGATATTGAATAAGTAATATTTTAGTTATTAATTACTATGTATTAATAATCAGGTGTTTCTTTTTTTCAAATGATGTATATGCCTTATATGAAATAGTAAACAATGTAAAACTTTTGGACATAGGTATGAAAGATACTGAAGGTTTGTTAATAAATGAGGATCAATATTGTATGTTTGAAATACTTCAACCAATTGTAATTGATATAGGGCGTGGCGATAAAAGCTAAAAGCTCGCTAAAAGCATCGAAGGTCGAGGACACCATGATACCAAACTTCATGCACAAGGACTATGTAATTTTCGAAGATCTTTGAAAAAACATTAGACATACCTCTTAGGAAGCGTGTAAGGAACTTGATCGTGCAGTAATATTATACCAGCATTGTCATACTTGATGTATACAAACAGAAATGATCTTCGAGATAAGGCACACAACCTACTACAATTGTGTCTTTACTTTTATTACTTCTTTCTGTGTTTGCAATGAGAAGGTATCTTCAAGAATGTACTTTGTATAATTAAGAATGTTCTATAAATTCGTTACTTGTTTCAGAACCATATTCTCAGAGGCTATTTCAAAATTCAAAATATATCTTGTATTATCCCTGAAACATATAAAATAATATAAAAAGCTCTAAAGCTTTTGCATTATATTTAGTATGTAATATGTATAGAAAGAATTTGTGAAATTTTATGTTGTTATAACATGTTTAAGAAGATTGATAGGTTTATTTATTTCCTTAGAAAGTCCATTTCATTCCATCCCATTATTAATAATTATCTACGTATTGAGAATAGGATTCAGAGCTTTTTACTCTGTATTAAGTTGTCTTGATTTTCTATAACTAGAATTTCTCTGCTTATAAGAAAAAATATTGTAACTTTTTCCTTCTGACTATTTTTTAATTTAATTTTAAATTCAAATAATTGCTATCAATAAATCCTTTAAACACCAAAATTATGATACCAAATACTTTTCTCGTGAGTAAAGGAAATTTCACGATTATAGAAGGTTAAATAACATATCAATTCCCAAAATTCGCGGCAGGAAGACACGATATAACCCTTTCCCTTCGAACGATTCGCAGAACTGGCCATAAAACGGATAGGAATGCCGCTTCATGAATGACGTTCACCAAAGAAAGTAGGAGGGATAATCAAGGGTCCGCGATGTGGTTCTTAGAACGGAGAAAGAGAGCACTTTTCAAGACGTCCCTTTCCACGCACGATGAATCCCAATGACTTCGTGAGTCATCGCATGAAAATTGCAGTGGGTGTAACGAAGTGTCTTATCTTGAAGTTAGCACCAAACTTTGGTTCGGTTCAATCACCGAAGACGAATCACCATTGATGCATTACCACGAAACATCATGCAGTATTACAAGCCATAGGGAAACTCCACTATCACAAATTATAGGAACAGTATCATTTAATTTTGGATTATTATGATGGAGTACCACATTCTCCACTTCTTCTATTTTCTTTTTCCTTTTTCAAGATATAAAATTAGAAATTTTTAACAGAATCGCATTTCTTTAAATCTTTAAGGAGAGAATGGTGTGTTGTACTATATTATTTTTTTCCTTTGCAAATTTAATAAACTTGTTTGTCTTATCTTTCTTCTAGTTATCTTTAAGAGAGATCATGTAGTGGTTGTTTATAGATGTTACTTCTATTTCAGGATTGGTAACTCTTTATTATCTATGCTTTTTGGTATTTTCTTGGTATGAAGAGATATATCTAGTAGTAAATCTGAGTTTTAGCCAGAATCAATAAAATATTCCCTTGGTATACTTTTACCCTCTTCAAACATTTCTGTCTCCATAACATTTTCCACGTCGATATCCAGGACGGAGAAGTGAATGGGAACCGCAAAAAAATGAAAGAAAATCGGCCAGTGACGGCAGCAATCTTGCCAGAGTAAATATTGATGCAGGGGTCCAGACGGATGACTACATTCTATACCAGAAACGATCATTTCTATCGCACTTTCAAGATTTTATCTCTAGAACAGAACTTCATAAAAAAATTTGTATATCTTTTCTGAAAATGGATAAATATTCGGAAAAATTATAAAACAGAATACTTTGTCGTTCTTTTAAAAAATATTATGAAACAACAGTATTTTTTGTCCAAGTTAGAGGAAATGTTTTTTTAAGAATACAGACTGATATAAGGAAGGAAATGTGTATATTAAATACACGTAAAAATATTTTTGACAAGCGTTTGCTAGCTCTTTTTCGTATGAGAAAGATATTTTTGAAAATAAAAAGTGATATAAAAGAAGAAATAAAAAAAAAAAATAAGGATAAAATTTGTGGCTCAAGTTGATGAAATTATTCTTTTAAGAATAAAAAAATATATTCTCATCGAATTGAGATAGTCTTCCTTTTCTTCGGTATAAAAAGGATTTTGACAACTATGAAATAATATTGCTTTTTTCTCTCGTATGAGATGCATATGATGAAGCAATGTTCACAATTTTCAAACACCATCGGCATGTTCGAAGACCTAAGAACGTTCTCGACGACGAAGTTCTCGAAGTCGTCGCCGACGCCGTGGCCTCTGAAAATAGCTGCCATTGATTCCCTCGCGCCATTCCAAACCAAGAACCGTTCGATCCAGAATAATCTGTCCATTTGATCCGTGACATTTTCCACGCACGCGTTAAATTTCTTGCAAATCGTCAGATCGAAGGTTATCGCATTACAGATTTTTCTTTACATTTACAGAATTTTTTTAGATTTACGGCAAGATAGCATCTTGATCACGCGGCTAAGACATTTATCCTTTCTTCTATCTTGTTTCTTTGTGTTGTTAGTATTAAATATAGTTTTATGGTAGTAATTAGGAAATTATCGTTCTTCTCTTTTGTCCTCGTTTCTTCTTTGAATTTACCCCTTTCTGCGAAATTTTGGGTACCATATTTTTATGCACACAACTAAAGAATTGTAATAGCAGAAAATTGTTTTGCCTATTCTTCACAAATCTTATAATGAGTTTGCATACTTTATACATTTTTCCTGTAGATTTTTCCTTGAAATTTCCCATAAATAAAATCGAATATCTCGCATTAATTCCATTAACCCTAAATTATCTTCTAATTCCAAAAAAGAAAAAAAATATTTTCAGCTCAATCCTCTATTTTTAAATCATAATATACTTTCCAAATAATTCCAAGTCCACTGAGTTATCAACCAGTTGAAGAAGTTCAAAAATCAAGAAAGTCCACCTTAACTGATATTCTCCTATCCAAAGAAGATTGCAATGAAACATTCTGGCATCTTTTCTTTAAAAGGAACGCACCCCTCGTCAGAATGATCTTATCGGTCGATCAATGAAACGTTTTATTGTTGAAAACAGAGAAGGGTCTATGGCGAGACGAATAAGTGGTAAGTCATCTCCCCGGCGGGCATTTGGCAACAAACACGTTATTTTTGGGTCCTTTTCCGGAATCTGTCCGCGCTTCAGAAAAGCCAACGATATTAGCCCGGTGTAGAGTGACTGCTCTCGATAGTAGAATTGCGAAACTTGCCGAACGTATACCATATTGATCTCATTTCGTACTCGTGTACCGGTACGTCGTCACCCTCTTTCTCTCAGAAGGGACGTTTAATGCAATTGGGGTGGTTTTAATAGCCCACTAGCTTTATATACTTCAACGAATAGAAGAGAACCCTCTACAGGGACACGAGTAAGTTCGAGTAGGTCCTTTTTAGATAATACACTCTGTGAATTCCTCTGTTGCACGCTTGCCAGACTACTGGTTTTGTATTAAGCCATTAACAACATTTCATTTGTAATTCATCCTTCCGGTCGATTTACATCGCTCAATTCTGTTTCCTAATATTGAAGTTAAGAAAAGAAAATTGCAAGGATCTGCATATTCTTAGATAGTATTTCTTCTTTCATCTTAATCCTACAATTTGATGAAATTTGGTGAAACTGAAGTATTTATCAATATGATAAATTACTCATTCAGTTCTGTTTCTTAATAACATGGTTGTGAAATTGTCCAAGAACTTAATTAATATTTTTCGAGTAGTATTTCTTCTTTCATTTTGATATTATAATTTGCTGAAATTTGATAAGATTGAAGTATTTGTGGCAGTACGTTAAACTAATTTCTTCTGAAATTATGAACAGCTTTTGTGTATTTTTGATTTATATAGTGGGCTTCTGCAAAGTATTTATTATTTTAATATATTTTTGGTATTTTAAGAAAACAACATATAAGTTACATTATTTATGTTCTCTAATAATGTGCAACAATTATAATTGGTACTTAATGGGCTGAAATTATAGTACTTCGTCTTCATAGTATTCATAGTATCAAAAAAATCTGAGAATCTTTATATTTCTAACTATAATTCTATATAAACAATGTCTCATCCAATTTATCGTTCCTTTATTAAAAAATTTCTAAGATTTTTAAAAATATTTTATTCTCAAATATTTTGTACAATTCCGTTTGAAAACTCGCAAATAGATTAAAACCAGTAATTGTTTACCGAATGTATCTGGTGTGAATCTTTATTGTTTTTCGATAAAGGTATGATTTAGATGCAGTTATCTATATATAATTATATAGATTAGATGTCGTATCGATAAGCAAAATACCAAAATTATATTTTTTATTACAAGAATCATATATCACATTTCTTGAAAATCTTATGCTTCTATACTTCTGTATATAAAATCAGAAATTCCATAAAGACGCTTCTATTACGGGCTATTATCGTAATAAGAAAGATATAAATATAACTAGGGAAAAGACATAGTTTTTTTTTTTTTTTGGAAGGAAATTATCATTATATCGTTAATGTATTTTAGAGTTGGATAAAGATAACGACTAGAAATAGCAATTTCCGCCATTCTCATGAATCGACAGTCATTCGAACGCTTTTTCCTTCCAAAAAACGTTTAGATTAATCGATTTTGTTTCGTTCATTATGCACCAAGATGGCGATCGAAGTTGAACGAAACGAGGACATACGAAAAAGGAGGGAAACCCATGGCCTCCGTTTGAATCATCACTTGTTTTCCTTTTACTTCCTCTCTATATGAACAATTTTAATTCCATATTCACCCTGCAATAGCATACTGTCTTTTTGGACATGATGCCCGCATATTTAAGCTATATAGAAAGTACTAAAAAAAAAGTTTCTAAAGTAAGATTATATGTTAAAGCAATTTTATATTTGCAATTATTTTACTTAGACTTTTCCAATCGAATGAAAAAAATCCCATTTTCAAGAAAAGCTCTTCACAAATTTATTGGATTAAAGATAAAAAGTAAATGACGGCTGATACTAAGCTACTTGTTTCTTAAGGCTCTCTTTACATTTGCATAGATAGATCGATATCGACAGTAAATAAGTCTACCTACTGTCTATATGAACCGATTAGTGCATTTTTAATCTTTATATGTACATACTTTATGTATACATACAAAGTGACACTGAAGTAAAGTAATCGTAACTTTAAAACTATCTTATCATTATATTATGAAGTTATCGTATTATTATGTTTGCCTTCTATATATATCGAAACATTAGTTTATTTCTACAACAATACTCTAAAATTCGATCGTCGATGAGAAAATAATCCAGGTGGATATTTTATTGTGGTATTCAATAGGACAATCTCGATTATCACGAGATTGCCGAAATATTTGATCGTTAAATTGTCTTGTTTACATGAGTCTAAGGTCACAGTTCGAATTGAGCAATGTTACAAGGAATACTGTATCTAACGTATTGAAAATGTTTCGTTGTTTATTTTAATGATAATTAAACAATTATTATACGAAACACATAATACATAGTGCATTGAGACAATCGCGATAGAATTGAAAAATTTTCACGGTACCCGATACAGCTGTAACGGTCACGCGACCGCCATGAACTATGACAATTGGCTCGTTGACAATGAGGAACAGGTGATTCGGTACAATGAATACTAGATTTTTGCAACGTTCACATAGCATAGAAGAAGAAAATAATAAAATTATATATATATATATATATAAACGTATATAAATACGCATGTAAATATTAAAATATAAATTATATAAAACCATTAACCTCATTTTAACACTACACTATCAAATTAGTTAAAATGACTAGTATCAGACTTTTTACTTTTATTGAAATAGAAACATACACCTATTTGGTTTCGTCATTAACTATAACCTATGACATATTTAAGCATAATACATTTAAGTACATACATATTAAGAGTTAATAGTTCTTGTGTGAAAACTAAAATACTTGTCGTGCTTAATTTGTAATAACTCGATTTCGACAATAAACTATATTCAGTGCAAAAAACATCACCCTATATGAAAAATATTGCACTTATGAACCTATCACACGTTTATATCTTTTCGAATCTTTATACATTAAGGTATTTGAAAAATACCGATCACCAATAAACACGATAGTTTTTTTACTTTTTGCCTTTTGAAAATATCGGCATTGTGACAAGAATAACCGACAAGCAGAGAAAACTAAATACATGCCGGTGAAACGACGTAGAAATTGGGCCACTCTATAAATAAAGAATTTTCGTACAACACATTCAAATCACGCAAGAAGGAATACATTTTTTCGACATTTCAAAGTGACTCTAATGAGGGTATAAGGAGGTAATAATTTAAAAAGTTGTTCGACGAAAAATTACCCGTTAACGTTTTGATATTGCAGGCATCCATAGATGTCTCAATTTTTATTTATTTTAGAAACAAATTGACAATTTATACGCTCTAATACATTCTAATGACATGTAATTTATAATATCTATTTGAATACTATTGCCAAGATTTTTGTTTTCCTTTATTTCTCAATTGCTTGTGTTGTTTCATTGCTTCACTGTTTCGTCATTTTATAGTTAGGATATTAAAAAAGATGTTTTGAATTTGTATCATTATATGTATAGATCCATATAGTATTTAGTAATATTTTTTTAATATTAAAATTTTTAGTTGCACTTGAAATCTATTGTGCTATTGGTGAGTACTTTTGGACGTATTTCAAACTTAAACTGGTAGAGTATTGATATTGCAATTCTACCATGTTGTTACTTATATTATCATTATGTTGAATTAAACTATTTAAATTAAACTAATAGTGAAAATTACTATTTAAATTATTAAATAAAATGAAGAAAATATCGTAATTTATAATAAATACATTTTACATGAACTTGAAAATAAACTTTTGCACCAACAGAAATAAAAATTAACAATATTCTATCATAATTTGATACTGAAATATGAAAATTTGAAGGTTAACAAATAAAGCACAATTAACTCTTAAGACCGTGATGAGAAAACAACACTTACGCTTAGACATAAAAATATGCTTTACATAAAAAACATCATTCCAGAAAGTTAATTTTAATAATAAGTATTACGTTCCTCTGATTTGAACGATTTGATTTTAAACGGAGATTTACGTAAAAAAGAGACAAACTCACCCTTGAGAAGGTGGAATGTCGTTCAAAGGGATCCCGTTGCGATCTATTTGTAGGCTCGAAGAAAGATTTGCTGTCTTCGTCGAACTGTTGTTTAATCTCTTGCAGAAGTTCGTCGCCGGATTTACCACGTAGTCTGTCGCCGAATTTCGGCCGGTCGCGAAAGTAGAAAGACATAGCTGGGTCTACAAGCGCACAACCGTTTCATGCACGATCAGTGAACGTTGCACTTGTTGCCTTTTAGCCAACACGCTGTACCAAATTTAACTCGAAATAGTTTCCTTTTTTTCACGATGGTCACGAAACGAGTCCTCCATACAATTCCCCTACGAAGCGTTGCGCGTGACTGAAAGCTCGCGCCGAATCATGGCGAGATAATCAAAGAACGCGCATGCTCACACCGGTCAGTGTAATCGTATCTTTTCGGCGCGAAACGTGCGCTTATTGGCCCGTTTTCAATTGTCGGCCAATCACAGCGCGCATATCGTCACCGATTTATCTCGAACTACTCCGATATTCGCAATGCACGTTCCAATGCACGCAAACAGTACGCGTGTTACGATCTAAATTTAATCGTCAGCTATTTAAGATTTGCATTTTTTTTATTTATAACACCAACGCCGGAACGTCCCGTGTAATACTTTCATTTATCGCAATGTAATCAACCGTCACATTAGAAGAAATTACGTGCCGCCTTATATAACGATCGGTGAATAAATGATCGAAAAATAAATGATACGATCTTTTGTTGTTAACCTTCCTCTAAAAAACTGCAATTTGTTGTATTATGTTGTATTAGGTAAATAAAAATTTTCGATTTACATCTCGACGACTTATTGCACAAATATTGTATGTCCATTTTTTGCGAAATTTGAGTTTTCATATGCAATAAATAGATATTGATTGCTTTTTTATGTGTAACGTAACTTTTATGTATAAAAGTCATATTTATATCTACTTCATAAATTTGTAAAAAATGATATTTTCTAAAATAAAAATTAATCTTTTGAAATTATTTTTCTCGAAGACACTAAAAGCGAACATTTTTTGTGCAGTAAGCCATCGATTTGTTAATCTATTGTACGGTTTGATATTATATGAAATGTAGAATGTTAAGTTTCGTTTGTATTAAAGGAAATTGTTAATTTTTAATTTAAATATTTTATATTTATATTTTATTTTATTTTATTTTATATTATATATTTTTTATATTATATATTTTATATATTTTATTTTATATTATATATTATGATAACATTTTACGCATCTGCATGTATTTCATTTCACAGATGACATGTCGTTATACACATACAGACACATATATACTTATATTGACATAGTACCATAGATCTTCACGTGGATGTATGATATTATTGTCCAATAGATAATATCATGTAAAATATAATAAAGTTATTTAATCTTTATATGATCTACATAAAATTTTATTGTGCGATAAGTGTTATGTTCACGTGTAATCAAATATTGTGGTCTATAACTCTTTCGATCTCCTTATTGGATATTTATATAACCTCATAAGTACGATTTTTTGAAGGTAAATCTGTGACTGCATTTTTTTCTTAATTATCGTATTTAGAAATATATGAAATATTGATTTTATTAACAGGTAACCAAGAAAATTTAACATTTTATATATTGTTTGCTTTATGAAGAGAGAATTGCAATAGTTACAGAATGTCTATGTTCTACCAATGCATTATTTGTCAGCATCCAAATGCTACTATCATAGATTTACATAATCATCATATCCAACATCACAATCCAATAGAGTTATCGCAAACTATTATTAATCTTCAAGGCTTCAAAGTTTTGAATGATATGAAATGCACAAAAAAAAAATATTTGCAACCTATAAATTTAGGTGATAACAATAACAATGAAAATATATACAATCATGTTTTTATTAAACCTGAACCAAAATATAAATATAAAAATGAAGCAATTAATTCACCAAAAAAATTCACCCATGATAATTGTTCAATAAACTGTAGTCAGTTTATTGCTTGGGAACGTGAATTGTATCAAAGAAAAGAAATAACTGATGAAGAATTTTTTAATATCACTGAAAGTCTTTGCATTGATCTAAACAAGAAGAAGCGTAGAGGAAGGAAGAAAAAAGATAAAACAGATGTAGAAGAAACAGATATAAGAAATATGTTACAGCAAATCAATACAATTATAGGAATAGAGAATACAACTGTGAAACAAGTAAAAACTGAGCCTTGTGAAACAGCAACAACTTCAATTTGGAATAATATAGATTCCACCGTTAATACAACTATTAATGAAGAATTCCTTGTACCAAAGATAACAAATCCAATAGAAAATACTAAAAAAAAACAATTTACAGCATTAGAAATAGTTAGCACTAATACAGATACAGATGTTTTAACATATCATTCATCATGTAATAACTTTCCTTGGAATTCTATTATTACTGTGAGTGCTGATGAACAAGAAATGTCTGCTGATGGAAAAAATCTTTACTCTCAGCCGGAGCAAATTGACATTGCAAATTTTCTTTAAACATAGCATATGTGTTTTAGTTACATAGAAAATTATAAAGACTGAATGAAGTACAAATAATGCAAACAATATCTTTCTGTATTATTATGAAATCTGATTAGTTTTTAAGTTCGTTACTTTCCAGATTTATGTTTGTGTGTAATATGAATATAGGTAAAAAAATTTTCTATTTTCTTTTTATTAACAAAAACAATGTTTTATATAAATGAGCATAAACAATTTATATAACAATTTTAATATGTTTCTTTATATGTTAAATACATAAGTATTCATTCATTTTATTCTATATCACCTACATAAATAAGCACTGTATGAAAATTTCGTTTTATTTTTATTACTCAAATCCTATGAGAAAGCCTATTATAAATGTTTCTATGTAATATATAAATGTACTTATAATAAAATCTTATTTTTATTATAAAATTTATAACATAATCTTATTTTAACTGTGGTGTGCTGTAACTCATAAAATTACAAATTTAAAAGTAATGTAAGAACAAAAGGTGCATACCATACTTATATAGAAGTAAGATTTGAGTTTTTATTTTGTGCAATTTACAAGGCACATTATTCAGGATTAATAGCAATCCATTGAATTAACATCTCCTTTTTTGTACATTGTTAATATATCATCCAACGTTGAATCAAAACTAGTGGAGTACGTGGTCAACCATCGCTCTTTCTCTTCAATATACGCATCGATATCCATGTTAAAAATTGTTTGGAGAAAAACTTGCCTTGTCACACAAGAAATATATTGAAATGTTTTCTCCTCTGATTTTTGCATTTTACTATCGACTTCTGTTGAATTTTTGTATATAGAAGCAAGTAGATTTGCATCATTAACATCTAGAATTTCTTCTATCACATTATTAGAATCACTGAGCATCTCACAATTGGAACTTGCAACATTATCCGGTGGTTCGTACTTAACATAAGAGGTATCTAAAGTGGCACTATCTTTGGGTAGAGGCAATGCTGGTAAAGGTTCATTAAGTTTGTACTTCAAAAGGAATGTTTTTAATTTGTTTATTATAGCCGCTGATGTTTTGCATACTTCAAGATCACTGTCTTCTAGAGTAACCAAAAGGACCTAAAATGCAATTCAAGATGTGACTTATTGGTTAAGAATTATGTTATGTAAATCTACTTACTCTCAAGCAATTTTGTTTCGCTAATTCATCTAGTGCTTTATTGAGTCTCCGCTTTATCTCAGTTTCATTTAAAGATACGATTTTCCTGTGTTCTTTTGAAAACGTTACTTTTGGAAAATGACCATCGAGTACACCTTGATCGGACAAATGCGATGTTATAACGTGATTCCAGTATTCAAGAGCGCTTATCTTTACTTCCCAATGAAGATCAAGCACAGCAGTTTTTGCCATTGTCAATGTCATTGAATCAATAATATTTTTCCTAAAAAATAATTACTCTATCAATGATATTAAAATGACTGACAGCAGTGCTGCACAACATTACTCACGGCCATTTACGATGTACATATAATTCCTTCAATAAAATTACTGCTTCCTTTCTGACTATGGCCTCGCTCTCATTGTTAAGTAGCATTATTGCAGTATTCTGAAGTAAAGGAATATAGTTTTATTATCAAATATTAATCGAAAATTATATACCTTTTAACGACACATACAGGCAAATCAAATTGCGACAATTTTTCTGTCCATAATTTATTTATACGAACAGTAGTCGAAAGAAAAACTAAAGCAGATGCTCGAACATAGCTTTCACTGTCTGTCTTGCTAATTTCAACTGCTAGCTGTAGAAACTCATTTGCCAATAAATATTCTTGAAACGTCGGATATTCTGCAAATATTTACGCATATTACATATGAAAATAACATTTTTCATAAATGATTACTTACTGTCTTCTGAAATTACGGCTATAGTATCTAAAACTTCCAGTACACTATCCCTTACTTCCCAATTGACATCATGTAATCTTTTAAACAATGTTGGTCCAATTTCGTTCATGTGACTATCTGTTTCAATTAACAGTACTAAATCAGGTGGCATAAAATTCTGAATTGCTAACTTGCATACTTTTAAAGCTTTCACGCAAATCTGAAAACAAAATTCAAGCATATTTATAATGCACGAATTATAAACCATCTTATAATGAATACATCTAAACTTACTATAGGCAATGTTCCAGGGTGATTTAAAATTTCTTGAGCCAATGACAATAAGCATATGGTTTCTACACATTCTTGCCATTTTAGCTTAAACTTCTCTGTCATGACTGCTAAACCATTTAGAAGTGATGATAATAATGTAGGATGATCAACTATGGGATCCCCTTCTAAGGGAAACTTATATACTTGTTTCCTTGGTCCATTTTCCAAATGTGTTGCATTAGTCATACTATCTAGAGTTTCACTGCATGCATCTGGCACACAATTTTTTAGGACATGACACATTGCTTGAAAGACAATAACTGCAATATCCTGATATGAGAATACATACATATATATATACATATATAAAGAATTATTAGATATAACTATAAACAATATATTGGTAATAATTTATAACATTATTACAAAAAATTTTTATTGCACATACCCTATCCATGATATCCATTATTTCTAAAAGCATGTCAATATCAACTTTGGCAATCTGTGCTACAGGTACATCATTTTTAAGTACAACATCCCTTACATTATATCCCAATCTTTGCACAGCTGTACATGTTACATCAAACAATTTGGTAAGAAACATATCAAAAATATCAGAATCTTTATATGTATGTTTAATACATAAAGCCAAAGGCATAATCTATTTGCGGAAAAAATGTTTGAATTATTTACTATTACGAAAATATAAAAAGCAAAGCACTCACCATTATAGATATAGCTTGATGTTCAAACTTATGTTCCTGACTGAAAGAAAATTCATGCAATGATTGTAACTTTTTCCAAAATATCATTAAAAATTTGTTTGTCTTTACTAATTCTACTACATATGCTTTGGAGAGAAGCATTATAGATATATAATTCAATTCAGTGAAAAACTTTAGTGCTGTTTCAGTTTCTGTTTTTTTCCCTCCTCTAATGAATCGTTTAATTGGAATGAATAAACATAGAACGAATAGCTTATGAATATGTGATAAAAGTTTTGTACTAATACATGCTTCAAACAGTGCTTTTACTCTCATTTCTAAATCAATGAGTTCTTGGCATAATTCAGGTATTGTATTATTCATATCTGCAAACAATGTATTCTCAATGATACTGGTTAACAGATCTAACGTGGTACACAATAGCTTATTTTCTTCCAAATAATTATCTTGCAGCACTTGACATGTTTGAGTGTCGAAATTATTCGTTATCAATGGTGCTGCCATTGTTAAAATAACTTCTTTACAAAAATCAACATTTTGTTGTTCATATGAGAGCAAAAGCCACAAAAATTTATGGCTTTCATGAGTAACATATAGCGTGTGATTCCAATGTGCATATTTTACAACATCTTTCCAAGCATCTATAAAATACATATTTTATCATCTTATAACTCTATTTATAAACACATTGAAAAACACATATTACTTACCAGAATCTATAATCCATTGTCTACCACTTCTATGTTTGATTAAATTAGATAACATTGTAATATAAGCCATCTTAATAGATACTGGTAAATCATCTTTACGTAGGTTAAATATGTCACACAATCTGTTGTACACATCTTTAAACTGCCAATAATGAAACCCTAATTCATTATGTGAAACTAATCCTACAAGTTTTAAAGTAAATATAGTTATAGGTTGAGAAGGAAGACACTCAGAATTCCAAGTGTGCAATGCTTTTAATACCCATTTTTGAAACAACTCGTAATTCTCATAACTATTTGTGTTACCTGAAATTAAATGATAAAATACATGATGAAATATAAATTACATATGAATACAATAAATAAAAATGGAATAAACATAACAAAGATTAAAAACGAATTCATAATAATTTTACTATGCTTTATAATATGATTCATAAAATTATTTTCTTACACTCTTTAATATCTTTGGAAATGTGTGATAATAGAAGATCAAGATAGGTAGTAGACATAATGTTATAATTAGGCAATAAAAATAGCTCCAAAACTTCGGCTAATCTTTTATTACTATTTAACGATGACATTATGTTTTTATATAAAATTTCTGTATATTTGTGCGACACAAAATGTTTCTTTTTAGTTTCTTTACTTTCTGTTCATGCTTTTTTGTCCGCTGATAATTTCAAAATACGCACATAATATTATCATCCATTGCTTTGAACAGCAAACTACTATTTCTAACACTCACATATTTTCTGCGTTTTATAACTCAAAAATCGGGTATGTAAATAAAAACTTGATTTCTTAATTAAACAATTTACAGATAACTGAACACTTGCATGACCCGAAATAAAGAACTATTTTCAACAAACTTATAGGGCAATCATTTAGTGATCTTGTTTACTTTTGGCGGGCTTTTCAAATTGTCAGTAATTGTATCTCTGATTTATCGTAGGATAATAATATATTATTTTTTCAAACAAAAAAAACTAAACAAATTTTAATCATTATAGCAGCATATTTTATTTCCTAATAATTAGAATATATTTCTTTTTATTTTAATATTTTATACTACACGTTTCATTCGAAAAGTGAATCTTAGAGTGGCTTCTAAAAATATGTACATAGGTATACGTATACTTTCTATGAACACATTACGGGTGTTATATTTGGTTATACAAAATATTTTAAAATTTCATTTACGCCATAATGACACTCAATTATCATGATTATATTGGTAAACTACTAAACAATTGTGAAAATGTTTAGAAGTTGCAAAATATTTACTCTAAATTAACAATCTTATATTATATATATTATAATTTTATAATAATATAATCTTATATTTAATAAAAAATTAATATACAGTATGAATAGTCATAAAAATGGTCTCACTGAATACTGAGACTTAATATTGTGGATGATTATCTGTTTAAATATTTTTGTAATTTCTGCAAAATATATAATATATAAATGTATATGTATGCATATGTATGTGTGTGTATGTATACAAAATATATATATTGCGTCAAATATCTTGCAACTTTTAAATATTTTCAGAATTGTTTATTATTCCGCAGTCAGTTAACATCCAAAATATAGAAAGTTGTTGGAATTGAGAACCTTTAATGTTGAAATTGATATGTTCAGATTATTCTTTCAGTAACGTGAAGGTGAGTAACAGTGAACAGTGCTACCTACCTTCACCACTTCTCTGGTGATGTCTATTTATCGTGCCTTTATTATTTCTGTGCAATGAACTCGAATTTGTTGCTTTATTTATTATAAATTATAATAGTGATTTATTATAATCTATAATAGTGGTAATATTATTTTAGAAGTTCAAAATATTATTCACTAATTCTATTCTAACAACAAATGCACTTAATATTACACTTTATACATACATATAACACAACTGTGGCTTAAGAATTTTGAAAATTTTCATTTCTATCATATTTACTATTATATATTTATGAATCTATATCTTAAAAGTTATCTATATCTTAATTATTTGGATAATAACTATATTTCAATATTGCAATAATAATAAATGTTTGTTGAAAGATATAATTTGACGTTTATGAGCTTATCGTTATTTATTTGTGGAAAATCTCAATATTTTCAATTTTTACTTATTCGGGATAAATCATATGATTTTGATTAATCTTTATATTATTGTACGATGTGAGCTGTGTTGTAATAATAAAAATATTTGCTCGTCTTCCGTTTGACATTTATAAATTTTTATCTTCGTGCAGTGAGTTGTGAATCATTTATTTCCTATCAGTACACGTACCTTAAATTTTCAAGTAATCATTGTATTATAGAACTTTAAAGAATTTGATTTTATAATATTGTTTATTACTTAATATGAAGATAGGAAATTTCTACAATTGTTAATCAATATCAATATATAAATATGTATCTTTTTTAAAACATGAAAGTTATCTTTAATTATATTGTTACATTAAAATAAATCCTTTTCTAATGCTCTAATTAAAAGTATTAGTTTACAGGAAACATATTTCATGATTATATTCATGAAAGCATTTAATCATTATTGAGAATAAGCATTTACATTCTTTTGTTATTTGAAAGCATACTATCACATTATTTCATTTTTATTGAATTAGTAATCACAGATATAAAATTAATGTTGTATACATTATCGTTATTTAAAATATCTTTGTATTATTACTATAATTTTAATGTATAACTGTCTCTTATAAATATACCTTATAAATAAATTATATTATAAATTTATAAATTTTGTTTCTAGAGATTGTAGAAATATTTAAAAATGGCATGGACACGTTATCAATGCATTTTAGCAGCACTTATGGTTGTTACTGGATCTTTCAATACTTTATCTGTAAAGTAAGTAAATAAATTAATTGTCAAACTATTAAATTATGAGTAATTAAATTTATATTTTTAGATATGCAGATCAACAAGTTGTACCAGATGAAAGTGGTCAGCCTAGGCATTTCAATCATCCTTTTATGCAATCATCTTTCATGTTTATTGGAGAGATGATGTGTCTTTTAGTATTTAAAGTCCTTTATCATTATTATAGTCGCAGAGGAGTAAGCATCTTTCATTGCATATACAAATATTTATTAAATTGAAAGTATCTAAATTTGACTTTATCATATTAAAGGATAATTCTGTGGACAGCAATCCGTTAACTAAAGGCTCACATGTATTTAATCCTTTTATTCTACTGATTCCTGCCTTATGTGATACATGCGCTACTTCTATTATGTATGTCGGCTTGAATATGACATATGCTAGTAGTTTTCAAATGTTTCGTGGTGCTGTTATAATATTTACTGCTGTGCTCTCAATGGGTTTTCTTAATAAAAAACTAATTAGTAGAGAATGGTTAGGTATAGTAATGGTTATAATTGGTTTAGCTCTTGTTGGGCTCAGTGACATAACTATGGAAAAATCAGATGTCAGCACAAATTCTATTTTAACTGGAGATTTACTTATCATATGTGCACAGGTAAAACTTCATTTTATATGTTTTGTATATTTTATAATAAAACTGCTTCAATTTGCGTAATAATTATTATCGTAGGTTATAATTGCTATTCAGATGGTGATAGAAGAAAAATTCATAGCAGGACAGAATATACCAGCATTGCAAGCAGTTGGCTGGGAAGGTTTATGAAGTTTCTGAAATACAAGTTTCTGAAATATCTAGTACATAAAAATATATTCTAACAAACATATATTTTATTTAGGTATATTTGGATTCATTACTATATGCATTATAATGATTCCCCTTAACTTTATACACGTTCCACCTCCTTTTGCTGACAATTCACAAGGAACTCTTGAAGCTACTAAAGATGCATTCATCCAGATTGGAAATAGTGGTTATTTGCTGATGGCTATAGTTGGTTAGTATATGCATACATATTTACTTTTATTTATTAAAATTTATTTTTTAAATGATCTTACAGGTATATCATTCAGCATAGCTTTCTTTAACTTTGCTGGTATTAGTGTTACCAAAGAAATTGGTGCTACAACAAGAATGATATTAGATAGTATTAGAACAATTATCATATGGGCTTTCTCTTTAGCATTTAGGTGGCAAGCCTTCCATTATTTACAGGTAAATTTTATAATTGACTTTTTCTATTCATAATAAAATTGTATCATCTAAAATTAAAATTAAGACACACATGAACGTGTACCTATTTAATTTTTAGCTCATTGGCTTTACTGTTCTACTCATTGGAATGTGCTGTTATAACAACGTTATTATTCCTCAACTAGTAAGAAAATGTAGATATCGTTTAGGCCGTCATAGGTCACCACCAACTGATCGTGAGCGAATTATTAATACAGCAGCAGATGATATTCCAGAAACGCAATAAAGATGTATTTCTCTTTAAATGTGCTTGAATGTTCACTATTTTGTGATGTTGAGAACTATTATATAGTTTCTTTAACGGTAAAGTCTGCAATCACAATAATATGTAAAATGCTTTCAATTTGTTTCATTTGCAAAATTCATTAAATTTATCAAAATTAGTACTTTTGCAAAGTTAATTAATTAGCACAATACTTGTAAAATGTGTATTATAGTTAGGAAATTTCGAATTTTCTATTTATCTTTTAAGTTGAATGTGAAAAATGAGTATTTTCCCAATTGTTATACAAGTTTTTTGAAAAAATGCATTAATTAAAACAGAACTCGCATTGTATAGCAGAATCTTTTAGCAGAATCTCAAGATTCTTCTTATAGGTGGCATTTTGAATGAAATGAGGGTATTTTATAAATATACGTAAATATATTTTACTACTGTAAAAAAATATGTTAAAAGATGTATCATTGCAAGAAAATATTAAGTTATTTCTTCATGGTATATTTCTGCTCTCTTTATTTTGTAGTATTCATAAATAATTGAACTGAAATTTCTACCTTTGAAGTCTAATTGAAAAAATTTTATTACTCTACCTGCTTTGCTTTTTTATATGTTTCATACTTATTAACAAACATACTCGTGTAGTACAATTACTTTGTATATTCTATGTATAGTTAAGATATTAAATTTTGTAAGATATTAAAAGAGAAGGGTAGTACTTAAAGTCACAAGTATTTATTATTTCCTACATACTTTATGTATACGTGATAAACTAATTTGTGCAAAAAATTGTTAACGTAGCATATACACATATGTAATATGTGCATACAGCACATGTTTATATATACATACATATATACATACATATATATATACACATACATATGTATGTAATAATGATATACAAGTACGCACGTTTAAGCACGCTCGTATACCTAATAACGTTCTCTAAATAAAGTAATATTGACATCTTTATAAACCAGAAAAGATTATGTATCTTGTGCAATCTTCCGTGAATTATAGTTATGAAACATAAAATAGTAATGTGCTGCACATTAACCAGCGATTACAAAATATTTTTAATTCAAGTTCTGTTTTCTGATCGCATTACAAATGCACTATGGAATGTTTATTTGTAAGATTAATTTTTACTGTTTCATGTATTCATATCTAAATTCTAGTCGCCGCCAACTTAAGTTTAAAATCGCATTTCTATCGAATAACTTGGACAAGAAAAACTAATTTATCATACGAAAGCTTTCATTTATACGTTGATATTATAACATAATATCAAACTAAACATAGGTGGTACTTTTTCTAATTTCTCACAATTATGAGCAAAACACGTAAGACATAACTATCAGAACTATCTAAATTTCTTAAATGAATACGCAACATTTATTATGCTTTTACGACAAATAATGTAAATGGAAGATGAGTTCAGTTATATTGTTCTGGCAATACATAAGAAATATCATCCCAAGGATGTCGATATAGACCTTGTTTCAACCTCTTTTGATCCATGTAATGACCTGCAATAATAAAATAATTATATTGAGCATTGTGCGTACCTTTTTGTACATTATTGCACTGAGCGAAGAATACCTACCAATAAAACCTATACTTCTACCAAGAACAAATAAGCTATTTATAGCACCAATTTCGATATATTCCTGTGCTTCTTCTCTTGTGAAGCTTCCGCTGTTCCTCAACATATCAACAAAAGCGCAGGCAATTATACCATCCACGTTCAAGATTAAATTAGGCTTCTTACTCGTGGTTATTTTCTCAACTTCCAATGCATATTCTACCAATGGTCTGGCAGGGAAATGCTCCATTACATATTCTTTAATGAGTTTTACCCGCATATCTGGGTTATTTATAGACTTTATACGATGACCAATACCCATTATGAGTTTGCCCTTCTTACGTGTATTATTTACAAACTCCTGTGGATGTAATCCAGCATCATATGCTTCAGAGAACATACGAGCCGCACCATCCAATGCACCACCGAAACGATCACCCTGTGATTAAAAGTTTTGTTAAATATTAATATTATTTCTTACATGAAAATAATACACAAAAGTGAATAATATAGTATAAAATTTCTTTCTTTTACTTACTATAGTCAGAAGACCAGATACTAGAGAGCTAACTAAATCTTTACCAGCTCTTGCACAAACAATAGTGTTATGTGCTCCTGACACGGCAGGCCCATGATCAGCCGTTAACATTAAAGACATTTCAAGAAATTTACAATACATTGGCGCCAAGCACCGCTGGAACCACAATAATGAAACTACACCACCAATTCCTACGTTCTGTTTAAGAACTTCTGTTACAGGCATTCCAGCATATAATAATTCTTGGCCACGTTCATCACATATCGAAGTCATGAATGAAGCTGGTTTTCGTATCAGACCGAGTTCCTAAAAAAGAATTAAGTTGAAGATGCTCTTCATAATGCTCAATGTAATTTAATAATGCAATAGTTAAACATACCCTAGCCCAACTATAATCCATAGGAACAGTGGGAGGAGGAACTTCCGGTTCAGGCACTATCACTCCCTCTTTCACAAGATTATTGTAAACAGTCTGCATTAAGTCACCTAAGCTATCAAAACTGTCAGGAACAAAAGCGCCAGCTTCTTTTAATGCAGCATTTTTGGCAGAAGCTGTTTCTAAATTGCTATGAGCAATAGATCCAGCATGACCAAACTGTACTTCAGAATTGAACATGCTGGCACAGGTACCGATGCACCAAGCGATCAATGGTTTTGTAATTCTCTTTGTTTTAAGTGCTTGACATACTTCATACTCTTCCACACCACCGACTTCACCAAGAAGTACTATAAGTTTCACTTCCGGATTTTCTTGATAACGTATAATGTGATCCATAAATGTTGTTCCTGGATAACGATCTCCACCAATTGCGACACCTTCCAACACTCCGTTAGAAGCTTTGGAAATTATATTATTTAGTTCGTTAGACATGCCTCCGGAACGAGAGACATATGCAACGCTAAAAATAACAATTTCTTAGTATAAAGTAAGATTTGAGAAAAAGTATACTATAATATAACGAACAATGGTAGTACCTGCCAGGCCTGTAAAGTTTACTATGAAGAATATTGTCCATCATTCCACCGGTATTACCAATTTTGAAACAACCAGGTTTAAGACCTCCAACGGTGGCTGGACCGATGATAGTAACGCCTTTTTGTTGCGCCATTAAAATTAACTTTCTCGTCATATTCTCAGGTATTCCCTCAGCAATAATAGCAATTGTTCGAATTTGAGGAAATTGCATGGTTTCCACAGCACTTTCATATGCGGATCTTAAGGATGCAAACGTGACCATAACGTCAGCATCTGTGTGTTTAGTCATAGCGTCTTTCATTTGTTTATAGACAGGAATGAGTACCTATCATTAAAAAAAAGAAATCGTATTATACTTTCAACAAATTTCATTGAGTAAAACGAAAACAATTGTTTAAATTATACCTCTTTGTGACCCCAGTAAAATTTTTGTTTGTGGTCACCCGTGAAAGGATATACAATGGCAGCTACGGATGGTTCGGATCTACGACAAACGAAGTCAAAGTCTAACATACTCTGAACAGCTCTGTTTTGCATTCCCCAGATAATGGATCTGGTTTTACAACTAAAGAGCTGTTTGTGTGATGATCCGTCAACAGAGTCGCTTGTTTTTAGTTTGGATTGTTTAGTGGGTGAAGAGGAAGCATTAGCAGAGGGAGCTGAAGGACCTACATCTTGTCCCGAGGGTAGCAAAAAATTTGCAGTTGAAAATTCCTGAGCTTCAGGATCTGGAATTGGCTTTTTGCCTAAGGCCATCGCACATATAGCTGTCATGTGAGTTTCTGGACCGAATACATAAACGGGAATACCGAGTCTTTTACCAACTTCACGTATAATTCTAGAATTCGACATATAAATCATTTGTTAAATATTTGCTAAATATAATAATTAAAATTACATTATTTAAATGTATTTATACCTTAGACCTTCTTGATAATTAGGCCCCGCTCTTCTTACGAATATTTTTACATTATGATCTACGAGTTTAGGCTGGTACTCTTGTAGTGCCTTTACAATACCTTTGAAAGTGGCAGCCACATTTGTAAAGTTAGCGATACCACCACCAATGATCAATACTTTCCCCTCTTGCCGTTTTTCTTTTGTCATCAAGCTCAAAATGGTTTTTGCGTACTCGTAAGTTTGTTGTTCACTAGGTGCACCAGAATATTCTCCATAATTAGCTAATTCATTCGCGGCTCCCAAATCGCAAATGGTGTCCGAATATATCACGGACGCACCTGGAAGAAAAGAGATTAGAAAATGAAACATGCAACCGAAAGCGACAAACCTTTGTTGAAATAAAACAAACGATTTGACAATCACAATTTGGTTAGAATAAACTCGATTAATCACGTAAATGATACTGCTGTGCGCTTCTACTGACCACCGCCAGCAACCATCGTCCATATCCGACCAGCTGGATTAAGAATAGTCAATTTCAAGCTAGCTCCAGATTTAGAATCTAAATCGGCGATATAGGCCTCTTCTGGATAAGCATCCCTTCCAAATGGTGGTGGATAATCGATCTCTCCCCAGTCAGGTCTGCAGATGAAGTCCGCGGTTGTGTCCAACTTTGCAGCAAGATCAAGTATATAAATTCCATTTTTTGTTATCACCAATGGATTTATCTCTAAGTAAGTGAAATATAAGTTAACATAAAGCTTATATAGAGATTCTACAAATTTGCCAACCACTCTGAAAAAAAAATATGAACATTCATTACCAAGAGATGTATGCAAAATGAGAAGATAATATACTTGAATATATTTTTACTCTTTTTTGTCATCTGCTACGTGTATTAATAATTTATTGATTATGGTAGACCGATCTGGTGCTTCTTCTCCAACAGGTACATCTAATTTCAAGGCCTTTGCATCAACATCTCCAATGTCAACACCACCTTCATGATGGAATAAAATGGTATCAGCATTTCTGTGGGAATAGATACAAACATAGGCTTCTTCTTCCTACAAATGAAAACCCTATTAGTATCATTCTTTAATTACATTTCTTCAGTAACAATAATGAATGTTTACTTGTTTGTGAGGAACAAAAGGCTCGATGATGAATGTTCTCAGTTTTCCAGTTGTATTCCCCACTTGTTGATCTTTATTCATTCTTTCCGCAACCCATTGTTTTACTGCAGCCAAATCAGCATTCACTTTAATTAGGCCAAGTTTTCCTCGCCGTTTGATCAATTGATCTGGTTTTACCACTAATTTTTCAGTTTGGACCCATGGATGCTCATTCACAATGTCTGTCCAGTTTGTGTTTTCTGTGATGGTCACAAACCGACATTTCACTGCGTTTGTGCCAGCAGGAAGTTTTCGATTAATGAGATCTTTTCCAGTTGCTTCACGAATTGCTTTCGCTGACATCTTTTAAGAGTTCCTAAAAATAAATACAAAGCATGTTAACGGTCAAAAACTTATTATAAAACATAAAAAATTTAAGCTTTTATTTCGAATAGCTTTTTGCTCCCAATGCTTAAAGAAAAATATTTCATTATTCAAAAATTCGAAATTCAGGTAAATTATAGTATACGTTTCCAAAAAAAAAAAAAAAAAAAAATACACGAAACAATATTTGGTTTTATAAGGCTTCGAGAATTTAAATTGGATGATTGTAAAAAAAAAAGTCGACTGACCACATTCCAGAGACCATAAAAAAGGATTTATTGAAATAGAATAACTACCATTTAACTTTATCGTAGACCAACCTTTTTTTCATGAAAAAATTTACAAAAAATGATTCTAATATTTTTCCTTAATTTAGGAAATATTAGTAAAAGTTCTTAAAATATCAGCAGATTCAATGTAATAGATAATTCTAAAATAAAGTTTGAAGTCATATTCTCTTCCCGAATCGTTCTCTATTTTACGTCATATACTTTGAATAATATATGCGTTTTTGTCAATAACCATTCGAAGTTACACAATCATCGAAGTATATTATTTGCAATGCATATAATCTATCAGACTGTAATGTAAAAATTACGAATAATAAAAAACTTATTATTTTAATACCTAACAATAATATGATAATGATAATAATACCCAACAATACAGATAAAAGCAAAAGGTTTTAATATATTTAATAACTCGAATATAACAAATATTTAGTGAACTTCTCCAATCTATAAAATATACAGATAATTATCAATTATAAATTATAATTTATTCTAGAAGGTCATAATTATAAAGTTTATATATAGAACGTTACATAGAACGTTCTAAACAAAATCTAAAATGCTGGTGTAAAATATGAGCAAGATAGACACTATCAGTCAGGAACAACTAGAAAAATTATAATTTCAAATGAGATTTGTAAGAGAGAAAATATACTAGTGCTTTGTTAACTGACCGCCGCTAACCATACCACTTTTCCAAAGTGTAAATTTTTTTAACTGTTTTTGCGAAGATTATCTAGAAGCAGGGAATAAATATTTTCGGATTATCTGATATATTATACTAAATTATGTATACAAAAACGATATTACAATTTAAAATAGGCTCTGTAAATTCGTTATTTTAAGAGTAAGCAATGCAACAGAATGGCTTACACTACAGAAATCTTTTATCTATATTATCTATATTTTATCTATTTTGTGTATTGTATAAAAAACATTTATATAAAACATACTGATAAAATGTGAAATGAATCTAAAAAAATAAATATATATAAAAGTTACAAGATATTTACTGCAAACTTATTTGCAAATTTATTCAATAAAAAATTAGTACATAGTATAAATACAGGTATCTTAAACATATAATAAGTGTTACAAATGGTTCCACTGAATATTTCAGCTTATTAATGTAACGAATAATTTAATATTTAAATACTTGTATGATCTTCACGAATTATGTATTTCCGCTAAATATGCTGTGATCTGTATGTACATTTTCAAATTTGTTTCAGACTTTAACATGATAATCGAATCTCATTACTATAATTATAGATTGCGGATATTTGTGCAAATTTATATTTTTATAAATATAATTTAAAAAATGAAATCTACGTAGAGAATTGTTCCACCTACTAAATATTATAGCATTATACAATCGACATTTTATATACTTTTTCATATTATATATTATCTATGCATTTTTGTACCATCAAATTTCTCATAAATGCATACAAATTTACAGTCTATTCACTACAACGTGAATAAAATTTCAGGATATTTCGTATAACACACATAATATATTTATAAAAGATTTCTATAAGTATTCGAATAGGAAGCTAAAAAGTATTAATTTCAATTTTAAAAGAAAAAATTAACATAATTAATAATTTTCTATTACAAATTCTCTAATTTAAACACCTTTTCTAAAATGTTTACTTTTTTCATTTATATTACTCTTCCAGCAAAGCGACAATCTATTGAGTTTAGAAACTCGGTATCTTGGGAAGGTTATCGAGTATCACTGTCTGTACCTATCTATCTATTTCATGCCGAGGAGGAATTCCTGATATAGATCCTCCCTTGCTAACTGACCAAATTCGATCCCGACTAGCGGTCACTTAGCAAGGCAATAATGAACATAATGACCTCAATATTTCAATAATCCAATTATGAAAATCTAATTAAGATCATCATCCGTGTCACAAGAAATCCATACCTAAACGATTTCATAAAAATAAAGGAGTATAAGAGAAACTCGAAGAGACACTTTCACTTTGACACTAGCGACTACATGGTATTTCACGTCATCATATTTTATTTTTTCATTTTCTATATTGCAATATCCTATACTATTTTATTGATAAGTCTACATTAGGTGAAAGTATATAAACACTACAAAATGTTTCTGTTCATCAAAATGATAAATTGAAATTTGAATATATTCCTATTGCCTAGTGCATTATTGATGAAATCACAGAAAAATAAATATATAATAAAAGAACTACAAAAAGAAACTACACTCACTTTTGCGCTCCACCTATTAAACAAATGTTATGTAGACTAAAAAATTGATATTTTGTCGCACTAAATTTTGTAACCTATTCAAAGGATAACATAGAACGTCTGCCACGCAAAACCGCTGGCGGTTGACTGAATGTTCAAAGTGACACTGCGCGCATATGTAAGACCAAAAGCTGACGATATCTCAAGATATCGTACGATTCTGCTGTTTTTTTCTCTCACGGATCGTATTAACTCATTTTCGTCTTTTTTCTCTTCTCGGTGTCATGCGTTATATTCTTTACAATTTGAAGATTAGAATATAAAAGTGTTCCCTTACTTGGAATTATGTAATCATGGCGACAAGTGCTTTTAGTTCTTCTTATTTAATATTTAGCGAATTAGATTCATTTGTAAGTTTGAACAAAAAATTGTACAAAATTTATCTAAACATTTAGTTCAAGATAGCCTTGTAAGTTCTAAAGTTCCTAAACTTTTTTCCAATTTACAAAATTTCTAATATTTAATCTGTTTATTTAATTAACAATTTTTCATATATGTTTTGATTGTATTTTATCATTTAGTTAATAATTAACATACTTTTTTCTCTTGTTCAAACATAATCAGAAAGGAAAAAATTTGTATATCTAATTTTCTTTAACTTATCGATATTTCGTATTTGTTATTATCTAACAAGAGAAAGCTTTTACTTTTTCTTTTTTCATATACATTTAAATTTAAGGGCGTTACGTGTATGGAAGTTACGTGTCATATATTCACGGTTATAAAATATAATGAAGATCTTGTGAGGGTACCTACGAGATAATAACGCAATATTTATTAGAGAATTGAATAAATTTCATTTGATTCCGTTTTACATGTATTGCCGCTCGAATTATAATGTTCAAATTCAAGAATCATACGAGAATTAACTATTCATCACGTGACTTATAACGCGATCAGTGGTCTCCACGTGGACAGATAATAAAGGTTTTTAGACTCTTTTGATTATTATATAATTAATCCACGATTTAATCATTCGAGAAATTACTGTACAATATATAACTGTATAATATACTTAAAAATACTTTAAAAATATTATACACTTAATACATATGTATATACTTAAGAAGATTTGACCATAACTAATGAATTTATATAGAAAAAATATTAAACTTTGAATGTTAGTATAGTAGATAAGAAAATTATAAGTTTAAAACTTAAGGGCAAATGGAATGAGCTAATGCTTTAGTTAATAATTATGATTTAATTACGAAGTTTAGTTGTATATTAAAACAAAAAACGAATAGTTGATTGACACTTACGAATTAACATCTAGAGACTCATATGGATTATTTATTATATGACGAATTTTTTTCTTATGATCAGACCTTGGCACCGCTTTATTAGCGATTATTTCATTATAATCACGTTTTCATTTATTTAAGTTACCGGCTTAGAAAGAATAATAGCAAATTACTATCTATTGATTTTTTAAATAATTTAACATCAGATAAATCTACTATATAATTTGATATCTAGTAGTTTATATTAACTTTATTGAATATAGAATCTTATATAGTCGTAAATTTCTCTTACAAAATATCAAACTCTGATACGTAATTTCACTACAGGTGTAGTGCGTGGATGTAGCACAGTACTTACGTACGCTAGTTATTTATACAAATTAACATTTTTATTCTAATGACTTTTTAATTTATTCGTGATGCAAAAAGCTTTATCGAAATGTAAAATTACAATATACAAAACAATATACAACTGGACACATATGTAAAAAAAAAATAAAAAATATTTAGAGTACCTTCATTATTGAAATATTGAAAAGGAAGAAAATCTAATTTAAAAAAATCTATTTTGATTTCATTTCTACAGTTATGTCCATAAAAATATTAATTCTCTTAATATAAAGTATATAAATTATTCCTAACCACAAAAAATAGACCGAATTTAACTAATAATAGCTTCATGAAAGTTTCGCGCTTATCTTTCTACTTGTGATCGTCGCCTACATTGAACTGAAATTTAACCTTGACCTTTTCAAGTTGCTGACTCTTGAAAATAATACCTAACAACAATTCTTGAAAAAAGAAAAAAACAGGAAGAAAAATAAGGAAATTATAAACAATATATATAAAGATGTATATATAGAAACATGAGAGTTGCTAATGTTAAATGTAATAAACAAATTGTTGGATAATTCCTTTATGATAAACTTATGCCGCTTTTTTGCTTGAAATTCATAATACCAGATAATGGCAGCATAATAGCAGCACGCGAGATTTCTTGCGTAAATAATCAGCATTTGCTACGTCATGATAAAACTGAAATTTGAATATATCATATCCTTACAATAATTTGATTTAGAAAGGGGAAGCATACAAAAATCGTATTTAGAACCTATGGAAAATTAGATTGTTTAAACACTTATATAAACTATATATTTCAGCACAAAGTAACATCTTTTAAAATGATTTTAATAGATGAAGAAATTGTACTATTTTCAAAATTATAAAAACTGAGGTTATGTTATCCTAATGTTTGATAAAAATTATACTTTGCACAAAAAATTTAACATCGAATAAAAAAGTGAAAGAATCAATTCTATTATTTCTAGTGTCAATTCAATAATCCATTTTCGATTCTAATATTGTGAATACGTTAATGTCAAAGATGATTAAATTGCTAAATTTTTGTTAGCGGAAATGTTTCTTATGAAATTACCTTCACAAAAGGTTAGTTTGTTATTACAAAAAGTAATTGGAAATCTATTTGAATGTATTATTAAATTTGTAATGATATAATTGTTAGATTGCTGGATCTTTTATTGGTCTCTATGTAAGGTTAGTTTGTTACTATGAAAAGTAATAAAAATTTTATTTCAGTGTATATATATTTATATATACATACATAATATATATATATATACATATAAAATTACTTACGAATTGCAATCTGTACATACAGATGATGATATGAAAGGTAATTTGAGAAGCCTTCACAATCTGGAAAACAAGTGAGAGATGTCTACTTAAAGCACAAACTCATGAAAAAAACTACTTTAAATTACTGTACCGACATTACCGGTGTGAAGTATGGTTCAAAATTATCGATGCATCCTTACGATCGAAATTACACTGTTCACGCTCCCATATTAATCACTCTCCTGATAAATTAATAAATTTTATTTTACGATAAGGTTACATCGAATTAATGAAAAATATTATTAACGATATACAAATATATTCAAACTTCATCTGGTTGTTATGACGTATTCGTGACGTAGCAGTAATACGTCATATCGTACGATTCTTCCAACCACTATCTGCATGTAAATCTTAGATTAAATATGTTGTCGAGTTTTGCATACAATAAGCTTAGTTACGTGAATTTTGAAAACGTCCAACAAGAAATGCAAAGACGTTAATAATTATTTATAACACTAAATACATAGCAATAATAGCTTTTATTTTGATCAAATTTCAAGAAATTTTCATTCAATATGCATAATTAAAAAAAACATATTCATTGCATTATATATATATAAAAATATATACAGTTATGAACATTTTTACATTATGTGATTGTTGCTTTGAGAAGAATATCTCATCTCTGAATTTAAATAATGCATGGCCCCTAGTATTTTTACAACAAATGCTTGATTCACAACAGTGTATAAAGTAATACATATTTAAGTCAATTTACATGTAAAAGTTGGTAGCTAATTTGATAGCTAACAATATTCTTTATATATATTAACATATATCATCGTATTTGTGTTTTCAATAATACTATAAAGATGTGTTATAAATCTAGAGCATTATTTAAAATTTAAAATGATGATATTTACATATTTAAAATGTATATAAATTGCTTGCTTGAAAAAGTTTTTCTTTTATTTTATAAATATCTTGCGTCTCTTTTTCAGGAATGAAATATATCAAAGTGATATATCGAAGTAATGCAATTGTTTCCAGTTGTTCTGTTTAAAACTTTCATTTTGTGTTATTGCATTATAGTATTGCATTTCTCTTTTTGTAGGACGATAAACATTACGTATGTATAAAAAATTGCCTGTACATAAATGTTTGAAGAAATATTAAAATTATTGCTTTTTACACGATTATACTTTGTTTTCTAACTTCGAGATATAATCTTGTACGCTTTCTATAACGCTGTATATATAAGGACGTTCCATAGGATTTACCTTTAACATTGATAAAATCAAATTTTGCATTTCCTGTAAAATAAAAGGAATTAAACGTTAAACTTTCAAAAGTCTAATAATTGTAGTTAAATATTATTGTACCTCCGTATATGGAGCATCTTCTGGAAATATAATATTTGCGCTCATTACAGCTAAAGCAACACTATCTCCCCTCTCATATACCGCGTCAAACGGCGATTTAAAATAACACAATGCATAAAGAATGCATCCTAAAGACTGAAACAATATATATGTTTCAAAATATATTAGAATTAAGAATAAATATTTATAATTAAAAATTATTGATCTTACCCAAATATCTGTTCGTTCATCTACCATACAATAACTTTCAACATTGAATAATTCTGGTGCTTTATATGGCATTGAACATCTTTCAGCTGCTACGTCCTGTAAAGTTTGCGCTGCTTGTGAACCGCATATCTTAACTCTGGCTGGAGCTACAGAACCTACAGAAGTCAATCTTGATTTAATAATTATTGTTTATTACTGGATATTATAATAAATTAAATATACCTAGATCCATTAAAATAGGAGTATTTCCATCATCAAGGACAATATTCGCAGTCTTTAGATCTCTGTGAGCAAGAGGTTCAGGAGTTGTTTCGTGAAATGCTTTTACACCTTCGCATATTTGTAAAAAAATATTTAAAATATCTAATGCACTCATGTAATCTTTATTTTTAGCACGTCTTTCCAATTCATTTGCAAGGGTGCCTCTCTAAGAACAAAAACATTTATATTTTAGTTTATTCAAAGTTGATAAATATATTACTTAAGATATATATTAATATAAGAATAACTTACATGATAATATGGTAAAACAATTAGTACTTCACTTGTTGCATTAGCGATAGGATCCGCTGTTCCTTTATAGGTAGAATCAATACATTCTATAATATTTGGATGTTTTACAAGATTATAGTATTCTATTTCTTTTGCTGCTAATCTCTGATCTTCTAATCCATGACAAATGATCTTTTTAATGGCATACTTCTTGTGAGTCATAGTATCTTCTACCAAGAGTACAGTGCTAAATCCACTAAAATTGCATTAAAATCATATTACAAACAACAAAAATATCTAATGATATTTATTATTGAATTAAATGCTTCTACATATAACTTAGAAAAATTAATTTTCTTACAGCGCAAATGTGACACGAATTAGGTTAAATGAGGTTATAACAAAACTTACCTTAATAATGTGAGCATAATATATCGTATAAAGTATTTGAAAATAAAGAGCACAGACTCTATATAAAATTTGTATAAATAGATAAACTTTAGAATAGTATGTAAAATTTGATTTCATGGTTAGACTTACCCTTCTCCAAGATGTTCACGAACCGTGTATTTTCTTGAATTTATCGTTATTGTTTCCTTTGAGCATATACAGCCCATTTTTAAAATCAAGCTTAAACCAAGACTGTTCATTCTTAATTATTCATAATAAAGGAAAGATTCTACTTGATGTATTATTTTTATTCATATGCAAACATCTTGACACACGTCACATACGTTACCATGAGATTAGTGATCAGTTTAAGTTAGATTATTGTACGTCAGTTGTTTATAAATAATTTTTGGTGGATACGTTCCTTAAAATTGATCGTGTTCGAGTTCTATAGAAAATTTACAAATGTAAAATGATATAAATTTTACAATCGATATTGAATATTTTTCAATTATTTTTTTATAACAAAAGAAAAAAATATTGTGAAAATTCTACCATCAAAATTGAATAGGAATGAATAAACTCCATTCGTGATTTCTCAATATGGTTACACAAGAAACGAAAATCGCCTTCAAAGTAATTCTTTCCATCACGAGTAAATTTTAGCTGTAACAGTATTAAAAATTTAAGACAAGTGGTTTAAGAAAACTGAAATGCACATTTACAACAAAATTTAATAGAAAAATAATGCTTTTATTAATTGTTTATATTACTAGGTAGTGTACACTCTAGTATGGTTATTTTTTACAAGTTATTATTTTTGGGGTGCACAAGAAGTAACTTTAACAACTCCGATTGATGAATCTGGTTGGGTACCAGATGGAGCATTTGCAACTGAAATTATGCAAACTGGAGCACAGCCTGAAGAGCAAAGCACTTGATGTTATTAAAATTGCATAAAGAAATTAACTGTAATAAATTTTAGTTATCTGTCTCTGATACAATAAATGGTGTCACATAAATTTAAACAATTGAATAAAAATGTTTATTTACAACTAAGTTTGGAACTGATGAGGAACTCTAGTTATCATAAACATTACTTTATTCATTCTTTTAAAAAATGAGACTTCAATGACATTTGCAAAAACATTTACCTACAATAATTAGACCATTTTCAATAATAACTCTATACATACATATGTATCATGCTCTGATCATAGTAAACTATCTACAGAGCTAAAAAGTTACTATCACAAATTCTTTATATAAATTTAAAATAGATATTAAATTAAAATGTGTGTTTGTTCAAATTTATATCTTTTTAGTAAGTTACCCATGTAAGTAACTCGATACAAATAGATCTCTGTCAGTTTTCACAAACAGATAAATAACATACATTTTTAAAAAATCTATTATTAAATTTAAAAAATAAAATCAAACGTAATTAAGATTTTGTTGTTTCGCTTTCTGGAGCGTCATCGTTTGAATCTTTGGTAGCCTCCTGATCATTTTGCAATTGTGCTTGCCACATGGAATGGTACTTTCCATTATAAGAAATCAATTCTTCGTGTTTGCCTCTCTCTACGATTTCTCCGTCTTCCAAAACAAGAATTTGGTCGGCATGTATTATCGTAGATAATCTGTGTGCTATGATGATAGTCGTTCGATTAGCACAAACTCTGTTTAACGCTGTTTGAATGTTACGTTCTGTTTGCGTATCAAGTGCACTTGTTGCTTCATCTAAAAGTACGATCGCTGGTTCTTTCAGTATCGTACGAGCAATAGCAACGCGTTGTTTTTCTCCGCCACTTAAACGAAGACCTCTTTCACCGACCTATGCATAAACCAAATAAAATAAGTATGACGAGACATCAACAAATTAAGAATAATTTTAGTTAACTCATTTATTTTATTAAACTCATACCTGTGTATCATAACCATTTGGAAATGAAAGAATTCTCTCATGAATGTCCGCGTTTCGAGCTGCTGATATTACATCCGCGTCTATAGCTTCGATATGTCCATACTGAATATTATACTTTATGGTATTATTAAACAATACTGTATCTTGAGGTACAACACCTATAGCTCGTCTCACGGAATCCTGAGTGACGGTTTTAATATTTTGACCGTCAATCAAAATCGCACCCTGTTCCACATCATAAAATCTGAATAATAGTCGTATAATAGTAGATTTTCCTGCTCCAGATGGTCCGACCAATGCAACAGTCTTTCCTGCTGGCACAACAAAGCTAACATTTTTTAATATAACTTTCTCAGGTGTGTAACTAAATGTCACATTCAAAAATTCTAGTAAGCCACGTTTTACTATTAATGGACCAGCACCTGGAGCATCAATAATTTCTTGATCTTCTCTCAGAAGATCAAACATATTTTCCATGTCAACAAAATTTTTTTGTATTGCACTATATTTAAAAAAAAGAAATATAATTATTTTAGAATAGGTAATATAATTTGAAGTTTAAGTAATACTGGCATAAATACTGACCGATAATATGTTCCAAACCAATTTAGTGGCACATAAAGCTGAATGATATAACTTGCAAATAAAACATAGTCACCAATGGTTAAACCTTGTTTGGTTACAACCTATAATCATAAGTTAATTATATGTATTTTTTAAATATTTAAATTTTAAACAATTGGAATAACTTTTTGTACTAACCATATGTAAGCAAAGTAAAGAACCAGCAAGTAAACCGCTGCAAACAATTATATTTTGTAAAGTATTTAAAATATTCAACGTTATCATTGATTTCCATTCGGCAGCTTGAAATTCCAATATTGCTTTTCTGTAACTGTCGACTTCATATGATTCTGCCCCATAATATTTAACAGTTTCAAAATTAAGTAAACTGTCTACACTTCGTGCTTTTTGAGCATTATCTGCTAAGTTCATGCGTCTTTGGAACTTAGTACGCCACTCAGTAACCAAGATTGTAGCAGCTAATGTGCAAAAATATTGAAATGCAATAAAAATTCTATGACTTTAATAATGGATACAGAAATGTTAAAGATGTAGTATTTACCTATATAAAGGCTCATAGTCAGAAATACAATTAAACCAAACCACTTGTTGAAAGCAACAACAAAGAATGCAATAGCTACAATGATATCAATGATTGTTGGAACAATTGAAAATAAGATGTAATTGAGAAGATTGTTTACAGAGTCTGTCCCGCGATCCATAACTCTTAAGACCTCTCCAGTTTTTCTTTCTAGATGCCAACGTAAACTTAAGCTGTGTAAGTGTCTGAAAAAATGTTTAAATATAAAATAAAAGTTTAAAAGATTTTACGAAAAAAGATTATTTACCTAAACAATTCTACTTCTATTTCTCGAGTTGTATACTGTTGTATACGAATCCACAGAAATGACCTAAGATTATTTAGTAATCCCATACCACCTGTACCACCACCTTGTAAGAATTTGAATGCTACATATATCAATATAAGATCCCACCTGTTATGAAAGTTAAACATTTTATGAAATACACCTATTTATTTATTTTTGTAAGATCTTAATGAAAACTTTGTATACCTAAATAATACAGGAATGTCAGTGACACTATTCACAATTTTTTTATTATAAATTGGGACATATAAGTTTATTAAACGTCCCAATATAAGTAGTCCAAAACAAAAAATAACACGGAGTTGGAGCATGAAAGATTTTGGCCATAAGAATGGTGTCAAAGTTTTTATCTTATACCATGCATTCTTCCATGTAGAACTGGTATCTTCAGGTCTCTGAAAATATTATCAAAGCTATATTATGATGAAACACAAAATTTAATAAATAATTAATGTTTAACAGCTAACTATTTATATATTGATATAATAAATTTCATTTTCTTTATATATTCAAAACTTTTATTTAATCCAATAGCGATTACAAATTATCCACTAAGATTATATTTCAATGACTTACACCTTGATAATATCTTGACCGTGGAGCTGGATCATTATTTAAAGTATGATATTCAGAATCTGTATTGCCAGTTATTCCTGGAGCTTTGAGTCCTAGAGCAAAGATAATAAGGTTGCTGACATAACGTAGAATGAACAGTGCCATCTCAATCTGGTCTGTTAATCTGTAAATAGCACACACAAACATAAGAACCATCTCACCAGATATAATAAACAGATATAGATCATGTGAGTATTTAGGAAGCTCATTGCTCTGAAACTTACGTGTTTAAATGAAACCACCATTCAACTTTACCAATATTAACAAACACAACATTTTCTGCAACAAATGCTAAAGTCCAAAAGCCCAATAATACAAGTCCATGTCCTTGTGGTGGCACACTTGGTAACAATTTATGCCTTTCTATCCTTAGTATGTATACCGAATATGGATACACAATTATTGTTAATACTGTCGTGAGAATCTAAAAATTAAAATTAATTATATTCTAAAATTAAACAATATTATTAAAAATAAACATTGAACGTAATCCGTTACCATGTAACCATATATTTTATTGTCATTCAAAACTGTTCCTTGTAGAATTATTCTTACTACACTAAGTATTGGAACAAAATAAAGGAAGAATTTTTGAACATTGTACAATTTACTTCTAGGTAATAAGGTTGCAGCAGTTTCTGTCCCATATTTTCGATACATCCAAAGTTGAATTGTACCAAAAATTAATAAATACGAAGAAATAATTGCAATACTGATAGTATCCATGAAGCATTTGGACATTCCATGGTCCACCCAAATATCGGTAAAGGTAATATTTGGAGGACAGTAAGTCATTGTTGTATACATCTTTGACTCTTTCAAACTTAAATTTGCCATTCTTCTAGAAGGTCATAAAAGTAACCCTTCAATGGTAACGTTTGTTATTATATTACGAGTTTACACTATTAATCAGTGTATTATTTAATTCATTCACAATTATTTTAATTCATTATAACTTCCAGTTCATTGATAATATCTGAAAAAGTATATAAGATACATTATATGTATATTGCTTTTTATATGTGTAACTTATATTTCAGATACTATATTAGATATGTACATATATAGATTTATTAAATATTTGAAAGCTTATATTTAGATAAAATACTGTATCATAATGTGATTATATAAGTTTTATTATCCTTAGAGTTAAAAAATTCTAAATATCACTAGATACTGAAATGCCACATAAAATTCATATATTTTTATATAGTTTTACAAATTAACATTGACATTAACTAAAATATATCATAATCAAAAATATCCTACTTATAAACGTAAGATAAATCATAACATTATATTTTTATAATATAAACTAATATCATAATACATCATTTCGTATTAAAGAATAATTACAAAAAAAGGTGCAATAGTAAACAATTTTTTCTAGAAAATAATGTATATTTATGATGTTATTCTATTTCAATGTAAAACGTGGAACGATTAAACTATTTACCTTTTTTTCTAAACAAATTTGCTTTGTCACGATAAACCTGTAATCGAATCAACGTTTTGTAAGACAAGATGCAAATATTTTTCTAAAACGATTTAACCTAATATACATATTCGTAGAGTTTAATGAATTCACTCACAATAATATTATTACATGAGGATAAAACATCGATTTCACGAAGTAAGAAATCTTTTTACAGACATTTACAAATTATTTTCTCTAAATTAAAGAAATTTACATTATATCCGACGTCAGAGTAGAGAAATGCACCTCTACATGTCACTTGAGTCTAATATATATATGTATAAAACAGCACATGATATGACTAAGTAGTCTATGTCTATACCTCGTGGGTATATGATATATAACTACGTTTTTATAAGATAATTTTAAAAATACGATTTGTGTTTTTTTACTTTTGCCATATTGTATGCACATTTTTTAACCAACTTGTATATGGTGAGTAATGACTTACATAAAGTATATTTTTTATACTAACCTAAAAGTTATATGAACATAATCTAAAACAAATATACATACAACAAATTTTATTAACTAAAATTTGACAGAAATTTATTTCGTTTATGCTAATTAGTCATGGCTAAAGGTCATAAACATTTGAAACGCCTAAAGTCTGAGAAAGCAAAGGTAAAACTGAAAGCAAAGAAGCTGAAACATTTACCAAAAGGATTAAATGTCACAGATCCTTCATTTAAAGTTAAAAAGATTGTTATACGAGAACAGTTGAAGCAGAATGATAAGACGGACATACTTAGCAAGAGAAAGCTTAATATTAAGGTATTACTATGTATTTATAATTCTATATTAAGATTTAAAATAAGAATTTGATTTCTAGGAGTTATTGTCACGTTTACAACATCATAATTCAACAGTTCGACAAGATGCTGTAAAAGAATTAAAAGAAATTTTGTCAGAACATTCTTTGAAATTATTAAGTTCACAATTAGGACCTCTTTTGCAAGGTATTTGTGCATTAGCCCTTGATAAAGAGAGAGATATTAGACGTAACTCTTTGAAAGTTTTAAGTCTAATCCTTGGACCAGTTTCTAATGATCAACTTAATCCATATTGTGATGTATTGATTTCCTATTTGAGATGCGCTATGACACATATTGATCCTTATATCAAAGAAGATGCCTTACTTTTCTTGGATGTACTTGTGCAAAACTGTAGCAATATACTAGCAAGAAACAGTTATAAAGTATTGCCAAATTTTTTAGATATGATTTCCAGATTGCATACAGAAATGAAACCTGGAAGACATTTAGTAACAACCTTAAACTCTAAAATCACTAATGTCAAATGGAGGATAAAAGTATTAGAAAGACTTGCTACTATGTTTAGTTCTATTGTTATCTTCTTTAAATCTCAGCAGATTATCAGTTCAGGCGAAAGTGCAAAAATTATAACTGTGAATAAAAATACTAGATATATTCCTATTTATACAAATATAAATTCTCAGAATTGTGAAGTTGATTTTGAAAGAATTGACAATGAAGGAAGAAATAACAGTAATAATACTTTAGATGCAGATGAACTTATGAGATATATAGAATTACTCATGCCACTTATATTTGACAGCTGGATTGAAGTATGTCCAGATGAGAAAAATATTGACTACTCTGCACTTTTGATTTCTACAGAAGCATTAGAATTATTAAAAAGTATTGTAGAAATAATACAGTTAATAATTGAATGTATAGATATATTATACACAAAATGTGATGTAAATATGAAATTTTGGTTCAAAAGTAATTTCCAGGATTCTTATACAAAGAATTTCCTTTCAAAGTTTCCGTACAATAAATTAGGTGCTACAGGAAGTTCCCTTCCTTCAATAAGAAATAGAAAACGTCAACAAGATTTTGCTATAGATGATTCATATGACATTTGTTTAGGATATAACTTAGCAATTTGTCAAATTTATGTATGGTTTACATCGATACAAAGTGATGATAAAATGATGTCTAAATTAAAGAAAGGTTATTGCACATCTATAATTAAATATTTAAATGGTATAGTAGAACTTGTTTCTAGAGTTTTCAATTAAGTTGATGAAACATATGTAAATGCCTTTTTCGTTAATAGAGAAACTTGAAAACTGGTCTGACATAAATAATACTATATTACCACAACTGACTAAGCTTCTGAGAACATTATTTTTAAAAGCAAGTAAAATTTGGTACAAAAATCATCTTGATTTAAGTGAAACTTTACAATCAGTTGTAAATGCATGTTGTAATCAGTCAAAAAGGGAAATGCAGTTACAATTATTTTCTGTGATTAGTGAGATAATGTTAGATCATACTTTACATGAATTACACAGGTAATTAATTCTACAATCTCTTTTAAACCTGTCCCTGATGCTCTTATAATAAAATCTAATTTATTATAGGGAAAGTGCATTTAAAGAATTTATCTCATCTTTGCCAAATCTCTTGTTAAAGTCAAAAATACATGAAAATACAATACAAACAATAAATAAAATTGTACTCCGTTATAGAGGTTGGATTCAAAAAGAACTTGTGGCAAATTACAAAGACATTATAGGTAAATATACTTAAAAATATTATATTTATAATTGCATATACTATTATGAACAATGACATTATTATTCGTATTACAGAAAACGCTAAAAAGATTGAAATTATCGGATCCGAAGATGACAAACAGTCTCGTCTTATGATATGTAATTTGTTTTACTTCTTAGATACCCAGATTTTCTACTAAGCAAAATAAATATATATTTCTCTAATAAATACATATTTTACATATCCTTTTTTTTACAAATTCCTAAGAAATCTGTATTTTTCATGTTTTAAATAAAATACTAATAAATTACTCTTAAAATCTAAAAACTATTATTCAACATTGAAACATTACTAGTAATATGCAATCGTCAATTTTATTAAATTATTTATAATTACTTGATAGTTATTACAAACATACACATGTACAACAATTACAAACATTATCTTGCAAATGTTTGTTCCGTTTTACAGCACCATTCTTAAAGTTTCGAAAATACTTCGTAATACTTACGTACATATATTAGTACTGAAAATTGTAAAATCGGGTAAAGTATTTTCAAAGTACGATTTAAACTCTAGTTATCATATTTGTGTTTCGTGGTGATTCATCGTCAACGAATGAGTAGTTATCAAATGCGTGCAATCCATCATTGTTTTTAGACTCTATTGTTCTTTTGTTTTGTAAATTCGTTTTAGTCTCATTATTATAAGATTTCTCCTCTGGATACGTTACGTTAATGATATTTTCTACGCTCGGAGTTAATGGTAATGTTGGTAATTCTTTACTGAGCGTTGGCCAATTTAAGTTGTTCTTCAGCTCGTATTCTACTCTCAAATATTCCTTCTTAGATTTCTCAGGTTTGTAAAATTTCGATTTGGATTTTTTCTCGATTAAATACTCTATAACAAACGTTTCAACGAAGAAACAAATTACAAAGTTCGTAAAAGCGAGTGCTAAAATAATAATCCTCCAGTCGTACACTGGAGGCAAAAGTAGTTGAAGCATATTTACTATCCAATTCGCTGGATAAACCGTGATATAAGCGCAAACGATGGTCAATAATATTATGGAAAATGTAAATGCAATATTCGTGTAAATGGCTTTTCGGTATGGCTTCCCACGTGAAAATATTATAGCCATCGTTATATACTGGAACATAGAAACGCAATAAACCGAATAATTCTCATAACACATATATCCAGTGTCATTGTTGTAAATGAATGGTGTAAACCATGGAAAAGTGCGAACCGCATGATAAGCGATAGCTTGAAAAATCGTCATTATCAACATATGTACAGACAAAGAGAAGATCGACGTGAAACTTAGCAAACTAGTCATAGGAGGTTTTTTTACTAACTGCTTTTCGTACGCTTGAGTTTTTCCGAAAAATGAAGCAAAGTTAACAATAAGACAGATATCGATGAACAGAAACTCCAGATCTGTTAGGTTCGAGTCGATCGAGTAGAGAATAATGACAGATAAAAATTCTGTCAGTGAATAGGTGACCATAAATTTGAAAATTCCAAATGACGTAACTAGTGCAGCACGGCCTTCCTTTATCACCTTCGGTACGCAGGTTATATCCGGTACTTTGGATGTGAAAGGGCTCGCAACGCTAAAAACGATATTTCGCTGAATATTACTATACAAATATTAAGAATAATTCTAGAAATTTAGGCTAACTCTCTTTGTAAATAGAAAGTTGTTTCTTGTCTGCAAGTATATAATTAAAAATAAACTGAGAGCAAGCGTTGGCTAAATTTCTAGAATCATTATATAGCATAAAAAATATATACATAAATCATGTATGATAAACTTGTCATATATGAAAGTTAAATTGCCCGAGGTTGTTATGTAAAAAAATGATGTAATTCTTTAGCATTGAGATATTACCTAGATTCTGCTTCGGATAAGGATATGCCTGCGTGTGCAGCTCTCAGAGCACCGCAATCATTAGCACCATCTCCACACATAGCTAGAATGTTTGTAAAACATTTTGAAATGGCTATTGTACAGGGTAATGAAATTAATGTGCGGTAAATGTTAAATGGCGATGCATACCCACATAATAACCAAGTTGCATTAATTCCAACACTAATTGTTGCTTCTGATCGCTAGTCATCCGGGCAAATATTGCACCACGGACGCAAATTTTTGCAATGATATCTGGATAATGCTCACGCAATAATTGCCATGATTGGCCTGTTAATGCGAATCGATAATTATTGCTGCCTATATTTCGTTCTATATCTTTCAATTCCAGTATGTTAAGTTTTTTATCATGAAGACTCTGAAAAATGAAATAGCCAGGTGTTCTCTTCAATTTTTCTGAATATCAATTTTAAAAATTTCCACTGGAATTTAAGGAATTTACCAATTTTGGAGACATTTCTTGAGCATTGAAATAAATCTTGGGCTGTAATTTATTTTCCTCCATAACTACCGTCACATCTATCACAGATTCTTGCGGCGACAAAATGCCACATTCTTTTGCAACGCTCACTGCAGTCTGAATGTTATCCCCTGCGAATATGAAAAGTGAGTAAGTCATTTTGCTATCCAACAACTAGCATTGGTATGTTGAAATGCTATCGTACGGAAATTGCTAAACTCTAATTACCCGTAATCATTAAAACATGTATGTCAGCTGTTCTTAGCTCTTTGATTACCGGTATAGTTGGTGCCTTCAACCTGTTTTCCATAATAACTAAACCTAGGAATTCAAGGTTTTGTTCGACCGCATCTCGAGGCAATTTCATTATCTGTGCAGGATATAGGAAATTTAATCGAAAAACTAATTGAATATAGAAAATTGATAGTTTATAAAAAGAAATATCAAGATGATTCTTTTTACCTTATTACTATTTTCGGGCAATTCCGTTTGTCCCATAGCTATCACTCGATAACCTTGTTCCGTGTAACGTTTTAAACAGATCATTATATCTTTCGGTATGGTTTCCGGTTTGCTTAAGCTAAGTATCATTTCGGGTGATCCTTTCGTGTAAGCTTTGTACGTATCGGAACCCAGTACGCGTATTATCACAGACATTCGTTGAAGAGAGCTCGAGAATTGATATTGTTGCACTATACCAATTTCCGATATTTCGTTCATATTTTGCGTGAAACTATTGTTTTTCGGCGGTTTCACGATTGTTGGTGCTACGAGATCGTATTTATTTGAATGTTCGTTATTGAACTCTTCTAATATCCATCCGGTACTTTCGAACATCTAAAGCAATCAATAATTAATTATTCCTTTTTTCAATGATTCTTCGACTCAAGGATTTTTTCCGTATAATTGTAATTTATTACAATAGATTACCTTAATATCTAAAGGATCCCCGCAGAGTGTACCATCTATTAATGTTAAGCTATGACAAACTAACATTCCCTCAAAAAGAAGATGATTATTTAATTTGGGAATAGTTCTTTCTGCTTCACCGAGGACACCATTCGTGCAAGGCACAATACCCCACATATCTAAACCATCTTCTGTTAAAGTACCAGTCTATACATAGAAATATACAAAAGATAATTAATTGATATTACATAATATCCTCAGATTTAAATTATATAAGTTATGCAGACCACATTCTTCTAACCTTATCGAAACAGATGCAATTTATACTGCCAGATACGTTAATAACTCTATTGCTAATACAGTATATCTGTGCTCGTTTCAATCGTACTTGAGCGTATAGCTTTCCTACGGTCATTGCTGCAGGTAATGCTGGTGGAATTACTATTGTTATTATATCCAAGGCTTTTATCGCTATATCTCCCGCTGTGATTCCTCTGGAAACCTAGAGAAAGGAATATTTGTGTAATATTTTATTCAAGAAATGCATTAAGCGTTTATTCTTGGAAAGTGAAAATATAAAATGTACCTTGGTTACAATAGTGTAAATGAAACCGCATGTTGCGATAAGTGCTAGTATGCCAATAAACTTGTAAGAATCCTGATCGAACTTAAAATCTGCAGGGGGTGGGTACAAGATAGCAGCAACCAGAGAACCTTTACTAGTATGGAATCCTGTCCGAATAACTCGAGCTAGAACTGGCCGGTCGTTGTAACTTCTAACGACGAATCCGATTTAACAGTTAAAAATAGTTTACAATTTGTAACGTATGCAGTAATTATGCACAGTTCGAACAAGGTATTACCTTGTTTGGATAATAGTGGTGCCGCTATACATCGTATGATGGGAGCATTCTTTAGAGTCGTACAAAACGTGACGCGATGGTAGTGGGGTTTTCGTTACGGGTACAGATTCTCCTAAAATTTTATTCAGTGAGTGAAAACTAATTAATGCACGAAATGCACAGTAATCCACAAAAGTATTCGAACACTTGTAGAAACTCTTTACGAATATTATATCTCTGTTAATACAAAACATTTTGAAAGCTGCAATGAGAATATCATGATTCTATTGATAAAATTTGAAACAAATGTGTATTTAATACAAGTTTTATATAAGTTTTATATAATATACACAATATGTAGATAAAAATGTTTTAGATAGGTTTACAATTAGTTACAATTAGTTTATGACTAATCATACCAGTCAGCATCGATTCGTTTAAAATGCATTGTCCTGTTAAAAGTACCGCATCGCAAACGACAGTGGCCTGATGCTTGGGTAATTCTATGATATCACCTGGTACTAAATCACTGCTCGGTATATTTTCTGCCACTTTAGAGTTCCTGTACACACGAACTGTTTCCGTGGATGTGACTGTACCGCGAAGATTGATTTGATTCTGCAAAACGTTTCTCGTTTCAATGTGAATATATGATTCAAAGAGGTCTATGGAAAATTTACATTCACGCTTTGGGCTTTAGACATTTATAAATGGACTCTGGATTGCTGCAAAATTTCTAAGAAGAAATTACCTTACATACACTGTTCCGGTATACATTATAGAACAAATATAGCGAGGCTGTAAGAACTAGGAAACAAATAACTAGGAAAAGCCTTCAGTTTAATTATTCAGGAACAGACCTGAACTAGTCTTTTCTGCGCATTGGCCTAATCTAGATTAGTAAAATATGACATTATAAAAATTAGACTTTTGGTAAAGCTAATAAGCTTCTCAGTTAACTTTACTCCAAGATAAAATTCTTTTACGACATTTTATTTAAATAATGCCCGTTTCAGAACGCTAAAAGGCTGTAGAATAATGTTTTTACCTTACGAGTTTGTATTATAGAGCTGATAATTCCAAACAATGACATACATATGATTGCTGCGGTATAATATAAATAGCCTTCTGCAAACCACACGCACAGAGTAAATACTTGAAAAATGTAAAATGGATTCAAGACTTCTAACAATAGTAATACGCCTATATTTTGCACAGGAACGCCGATTTCATTGCTTCCGTATACGATCCGTCTATAAAGTGAGAAGAGATATTAACGTTTTACTTGTTAGAGTAATTGTTTGATTATTCTGAACCTCTTAAAATCATGATGTGAATGTATAAATTATCACTTATTAAATTATTTTATTACTACCTAAGGCATTGTTCTTCCTTAGAGAGTCCGTGATTATTATTAAGATTGAGGTCCGAGCACAGCGTGTACTTGTCTAGGCCTACCAATCTCGAGAATGTATTTTGTGTAACGTCCCAGATGTAACATTGTTTTTTGCACCAGAAAGCTTTGACCTCGTACATTTCACACTGTGTGCCATTCTCTAAATTAATCTTCAACTTTTTACACCTGATTTTCTCGACGAACTCCTTGTCATTGCTACCCAAATCTCTGAATAAATCCTGCGTACTAATAAAAAAGAAAATTTATTTGTATCTGTGAAGATTATATTGATAGGAAGTTCAGAACTGAACCAACCTGATATTCTTCGCCGAGATAGTCTTCACATTCTTCACGAAATATGATTTATATTTTCCTTGATAGTTATCCTAGATATGAAATTATATCCATAACTATTAATTAAATAATTTACGTTAATCCGAAAAATTACTTTCTTCGTAGATATTTTAGATAAATATGTTTTGAAGAATGAAATGGTCAAAATCTTGAATATTCGATATGATTGATATTTATATTTTTAAAAATTAGTAAAAAATTTCTAATGACGCATAGTTCAGAATTCTTACAGTTATAAGCAATTTCGTGGCACAACTCAAAGAACACTTGTTATGAGTGGCATAGAGATGTAATTGGGGATACCAGTGAAACAAGAGTCTAATCCACCCGATGGTTAATACGTAAGAAACATAAGTCAGGATACTTTTCGATCTGCTCTTCTCGAATCCATAAACACGCTAAAAGCAATATATCAAGTTTAATCAAGATATCTGTGAAATTATACTATAGAATAAATTATTATAGATACTCACCATGTCTTCATCCTGACCAGTATGAATCTTCTGCCACTGTACTGCCGATGTTTGGTCATCCTTTATCCCTAAACAAAGAAAACAATGATTTCGCTTTTACTTTAAATGTTAAACTGTGAAATATTTCTCAACATTCGATACACAGAGTGTACATTAATGAGAGAAATTTTTCGAATAAAATTTTGCTATTATATGTTTTGTAGAAGATTACGTAACAAATAACTTTCATTCAATACATTTTTTTCTTATATTTTTACTTCCGCAAATATCCAAGATGACAACTTTTATTGAACCACGTTATACATGTGTACGAATACTTCAGTGAAAGTTTTTGCTTCTGATAATTACACACTATGAATCATTAGTGACCTACATGGTGTGGAACGTTTTAAACATGTAACTAAGTCGTGCAGTTTATCGATACGTATAATTTTTTATATAATTTCTTTTTCTATCGACATGAAATAACAGCAAGTTATTTGTAGTTGTAAAAATGTCAGCTTTTTCTTTTTTTTAGATTTAATGGTAGAACTCGAGTGCAGGTTTCTGACGTCTTACGTTATCGTTGCGATGAATCAAAGCTGTTCGCGAGAATCACTCGAAGGAAACGTTTTCCCGTTAGAAATGATAATTCCTTGGCAAACACTATCCGGTTATGTCGCGATAGTGTTCGCTCGTTATCAGGTCATCAGACGCGATTGCATCTTAGATAAAAAAATACATATTTATAAGGATTCTACGGGAATTTGTCATTAGCGATAACTGAGGAACGTGCAACAGCGAATCTTCTTATCGCACACAAATAAAAATTCTTTGGTTATATGTATTTGAAGGTTCGCGAATCTCGGTTGTTGACGTTATTGTTGGTTCAAAAGATTAGCGAACACGTGGATTGATGTCGTTTACAAACAATTGCTTATTTTATCAACATATCATTGTTTTATTTGCTTTCTTATTTTATCATTAAAATAATATTTTATTTGCTTTAATATCTCCTTCCGTTTCAAGAAGTGTTTACAGTAACTAAGTTGTGGATGTTCATGAAATATGCAAATTTATTTTTTTTTATGAACACAGAAGTGAAAGAAGTGAAATCTATGCAGGGATTTGTTTCATTCGCTAAATATCATAACCAATAATATACTCTGAATATTGTACATATTTTTGAGTAATAAATCCTCGAATTTCCCACAGATACATAAGTATCTGCAATCTATATAGTTTAATTTCTTCTTTATTTAATAAAATATGTAGATCTCTAAATTCATGGCGGTATCATAGAGATTCGTGTCATAACTATTTTTGAAAACAATATCTTCGATTCGGCCTTTCCATCGAGAATTTATACGTGAGAAGACTAAAAAATCAATAGCAGCAGAAATATAATCAGAAGATGTTTTTGAAAACATGTTACACGTAACTCACCATTGGATGTTGTCATAACTTTAAACTTTTTCTGTTGATGGTCCTTTCGAGTCCTCAAGTTCTTTCCTTGAACTTGAGACGCCGTCAAATACGGATTTCCGCTTGTACAAGCCGCAGCTAAAATAAAATGTAGAATTTTTACATGAATGAAGAAAACTTTCTATCGGATAATTTTAGAAAATCAATGATCCTTCGCTTATAAATAAATGATCAGACGCAAAAGAGATGAAAGGATCGTGTTTAAATCCATTACAAATGAAGAACAGATGACCATGTTCCTCGCGAGGAATTAAACGGCGTACGGAAGGAATACTAATGCGGCTATTTCGTGAAAGAAGATACTGCCAGAACAGACGTCAAATAGGTAGTTCGACACTGAACATGATTACGGTGACCGTGCACTTGAATTACGACACAATAAGTTGTTGGCGAGTCAAGTGGCGAAATTACAGCCAGCCACGTGTACTGACTAATCTATGCAATCTTATTCAAGTTTTTGATCAAGTACAACCAAATGCAAGTGGAACAACAAGACAATTGATGTCCACCTATGTACACCGGTGAACAGAGCAATTAAACCATTCTACCTTTTAGACAGTACTTTTCTATTGTTAGCAAGACAGTTTCTTTTTTCACACTGCCTTCATCGTTATCTTTAACACTGAGTCGTCAAATTAAAAAATGTATAATATCATATTTCAAGGATAAATACGTTTCTGCAAAAAATATACTCCACGTATAAATCATTCCAATATAACGATAATTCAATTTTAGGTACCATAGAATTTCTAAATAATCTTCAGAGAGTCTATGTCATAAAGACGAATGATCCATCATTTATAAAACTATCGTACAATTATCTGTAATTAATGGAAAAAGAGATGAAATATTCAATCAAAGGAGCGATAAACAGACTATGAATGACAACGATAGAAAAAATTTTCGATAGCTATTTTTGAAACAACTTTTATGCACAGAACTGTTCTTTAAAGACTTATATTTTTTTTTGATTGACATTTATCTTAAAATAACAAGCAGCATACAAGCGATCTAATCTGGCTTTTACTGCATAAATTGAAGTTCTTAGCATGTTCAGTCTCGCCACCTTTCATTTCCTCGTTTCTGATTTAAGATCTCCGTAGACCTTGCAGAATTCTTTTTTTGTCCAGCTCTTTCGATCAATGGCGATATAAATGTGTTCGTAGTTCATTTTTTCGTATCAAAGCTTCGTATAGCTAGAACAAATTTCACAATCAGTAATATCAAACAGAGTTGTGGACACTTTTTCAACAACTGTTCAAGGTTCGATTGTATCGGAAATCAAATGCGATACATTGGAAAGCTGCATCATGGACATATATTTTTTCCTCTGTGATATCATTCTAGCGTGAACCGGTTTAAGAATAAGATAAAATAGGATGGAAAGCACATGTCCTGTTGTTTGGCTGTTATCTTACAATAATCATACTTGCTAAACTATTCTTAGATAATTAGTTCTTTTATTTATCATTTGTTACACACGCGTTCACAGTATGCCATTCATTCATTGCAGAAAAAAGTTCTAAGGTGTAGGCTGTCGTAATATTTTTCGCTTGAACGAGATCTTCATTTTTAACATAAAATGACGGTTAATAACGATAATTTATTTTTGTATTTTTCTGGCGTCATTCAGATCTTGATATAATCGAGAAATAATTACGATGCGGACTTACACGTGAACGCATTTTTATTTGATGGAATTCTAGGTATACTAATGGCTCTAATTAACGCGATAAACTTCATCGGACTTCGTAGTAAAAATCGTATAGAACGGTAAATATTGCTTTTAAATCACAATTCGTATTAGTTCTGTATCAGAGATTTCCAAGTTTCTATCAACGGATTAAAACTTCATAAAAGAATAGCAGAAAATATCTGTAACATGTTTCAGACGTATTAAAATCTACTATAACAAAGGTAACACATTTGATGATAATTTCAGGGACTTCTTCTAATATAGAACAATATATCGCCGACATTTTGTCAGATAAAAGATACTGTTAATATATTGGCCTAGAAAAAGACAAAAGAACGCAAAGCTTATGTAATAGCACATTTGACTGATTCTTAGAAAAAAAAAGACAATTTGTACATTTGAATACGGTATGTAAGTACTTTGTTTAACATTCTATTGTAGTACCTAAGTGTATTGTAGTTAAATACTTCTTTCGACATTTAATTACAAGAAACTCAATAATTTATCAACTTTATTTTTCCATCTTATAAAGAAGATATAAAAAAAAAATTAATTTACTCATTACTCTGAATGAGACACAATGTATAGGCATTGACAAATGAGTATAAAGATAATAATTTGTTTTTTATTTATGTATGCTGAAGTACATTCTAGCGATAACAAAAGTAATACGTTTAGACCTAATTTATCAGTAATCAGTATATAAATTCCAAGATAAAAGAGACACAGTAGTATCGTGGAAATATGATATTTGTATCGCTATTACTTCATTCTATTATGTATAAACATTATCGGCTCCACGCAATGCCCATTTTATTGTGAAATGTGTGTCACGAAAGGCTTTTATGTAGACGGTGTTATTTACCACGTCATTAGAAATGCAACTCGCGCTTCTATACTTTTAGGTACAAGTCATAACGCAATACCCGCAACTTTAGTAACTTGTTCTTTCGCAAAGATCAGTGATCTGTGAATGAGAAATGGGAAAGAGAAACAAAAGTAACGCAAAAATTGATGTCTCACAGAAAAATTCACGATTGCGTGTATCGTTTATAAAAAGCTACTTTTCCTTTTCATTCGTGCTGATTTAAATGTTAAAACTCTACTGATTGATGAATTAAACTCTTACTTTCACTATGGTTGCTTGTTTCCGGTTCATTTTTATCAATGACTAGAATAAATCGGTGAATGTATGTATATCGTTGCGTTATTTGGAACAATCGGAAATTATTTCGATGGTAAAATTAATCAAGATTCTATAAAACAAAAACAAATGAAAGATTAGTTTGTGAAATGTGATGATATCTCGTACAATTAAGTAGTTGGTACAAGTAAGTTAGTACAAGTAATAAATAAATAGATACTAAAAAATACTTTTACTTACCGATTTGCTTATCGAAATAAGTACATAATTGTATGCAGTTTACGTTATAATGAGAGTACAAGGAATAATCTTCTATTTTTCATTTATTATCGAAGAAGGCAATTATCGCAAAATAAGTTAATAAATAATATCGCAAATTTTATGTTGTTTATGCTATAGTGAATATACCCTAGAATGAGTGCTGGAAACGTATGAAATATTTACAATGGCTACAAAAAGAATTTGCACATATTCTTATTTTGCAATGAAGCACATTTGCATCAGCACCTATACATTCTATATTCGTAGTATTAATTTTTTGTAGTCGCATGAAAGTACTATTACACGATAAGAAATTTATTATACTTAAATCTAATTAATGAATATGTGAATATTATAGCAAATACAATGGCGTGTAAATACATTTTGTATCCGCTGTATAAATAGAAGAAACATAACTTACTCGAATTTTTAGTAATCCTTCCCTTGGTCCAATCCCTTTATTTTCACGGGGACGTAGTCCAAGGCTTGTGCACGGGTACGTGCATTCCCAACGAACTTTTAATCGAGCAATTTTCACCGCTGCTATATCTTCCCCAAAAACGCGAAAGATTCACAAGTAAAGTCTTTGGCTGTAATTCTTTTCCCGCTTCTGTGTTCAATATTACCGATACTAAATCGTAAGTTCACTATGATTGTGACTTATCGATGCACGCGATAAAGAGCGAGGAAAATTTTACTTGTTTACTTCAAGGATCATTAAAAGGAAATATCGAAGTTGAAATCAACAATGATATATATCGAATCGTGTATGGTATCAATATATCGAATTGTAGCAGGAAGTGTCACAAGGCCAACGTTTCAATCGAGATCGAATCGAAAATTGATAATGTACGCTCTACGAAAACCGATCGGGAATATCAAACGTTTCGTTAAAATGGTTTCGTGATAGTATATCAGAGAAATTCTAGATAGATTCGGTCAATCGAAGTGAGCTATTATTTCAACGAATGCACCACTACCTGTTTCGCGCCACGCACCCGGCTATACTGTGCCATTCTGTATCTCCCCTGTAACTCTGGTGTACGAATTTATCCCCTCTCGGTCTAGCTATCGACGATCGCTCACTTTTCTCGCGGCAGAACTTACCGATAGATCGCACACCGATGCATATTCAACTCTTTTTCCTGTGGCGACACGTGACTTACGTCAAATCGACGAACTAATTCCGCAAATGGGAGCAGGTGAAAACACGATTATTTGAACAAATCAACAGCACGTACAGTAGCTCGCGAAAGTATTCGGACACTTGTAGAAACCTTTTCCACTATATTCTGTGCGTTGTACGAAACATCTTGAAATTTCAGTGTAATGAGACCGGTTATCACGGTTATATTGGTACAGCTTGAAATAAATCTGAGAATGGAAGCTACAACGTATTTAGTAGAAATACTTCTTTTTTTGTAGAAATCACAAAAGTATTTAGATTAATAGAGTATTAATAGAAATTTGTTTTATCTAGTAAATATCATAATAAATACTCCACTTTGAATATTTCATATATTTTTGCATATTATATGCATTCTGTGCATTCTTGCGCCTTCAAATTTCCTACAAGTAAGTACAGTGGCTACTAAAAATATTTACACGTAATCGTATTCAATACAACATTTATGTAGCGATTAACTAGGTGCAAGTATATTAAATAGCATGTCATTTACTAATATTTTCATACGATTACAAAAATTTGGTACTACGAAAATAAAGTATGGAAATATGGAATGATAAAAAATGGCTTGATTGAAAAATAAGGCTATGTGGAAATACTTTTTGTAGCCACTGTCTATAAAAATCCGCAATTTATTAATAAGCCTAAATATCCAGTATGATTATCTTTAACACTTATTACATGTTTTAAATGGCTATTTATATTTTATATTAATATTATATAGTAATATTTTACTAAATATATGTTTGTAGTAACTATTTTGTAACTTCTATATACATTTTCAGATCAGTATCAGATTTAACAAATATAATGAAGACAGTCGTGTCTCATTAGAGTAATAACGAAATTTCGAAATGTTTTATATAACACCTATAATGTATACATAAAAATTTTCTATACCGAGTGTACAAATATTTTTGTCAGTTTTAATTTTGTTTGGATTTTGCTGATATCACTTCACTGACGTCAATAAGTCTGCGAGATGGAAATTCATTCACTCGATCGTTTCGTGCATCATACAGCACGCGCGATACTTTTCGATAAAGAAATACCTTTCACTTACATATATCCGGAAGCACGGCAATGGTATTTTATTAATATACTATTTATTGATTTTACTGATACATTGTATATTTCATCGAAGTAATTTATTATCTTGTAATATCTTGTGATCTCGTAATAAAAGAAGATAAGGATAATAATCGAAAGTTACATATCGTTAATTAAAATAAATTGTTTGTATAAATCATATATTGGTATTTCGTAAATATAAAAGAGATGAAAGCTATTTCCTTATAAAAAGCATAAAATAGTTCTTAAACTATTTACTTCATTATTATAAAGAATTAAATATTTCATCAAAATAATTTGTTGCTTCCTAATGAGAGGAAACAGTAGTGTAATAGAAGAAAGTTATATGTAATTAATTAAAAAAAAGAGAAAAATCATTGATGTAAATCATATACCGGTAAAGAACTTGTATTCAGAGACTATTATTTATTTTCTAGTTTCACAACGTTCCACGTAAAAGATGAATTACGATGGCAACTGCAAATTACGAGTAGCTGCAATACATTGACAAATACTCGGATAAGCAAGTTAACATCTACTCGTTAATGAAAATTTCGCATAGTTGTTCATGTACGATGAGATTATTCCGCGTTTTTCAACAACAGAGGTAATGCATTTAGCTTATTACAAAACTTGTTTTTTTTCTTTTACTCTATGAAACATTTTCTTTTATCACGACAAAAATACACGTCAATTGACGATGTTCACAGACGATTTGTTAGATTAAACATGTAATTGATTTGGTGCTTAATCACTTAAATCACTTTGCGTTATTCTGAGATCCGACTTTATCTTAAAGTCGTTTTTATATAATTGTGTTTATATGATTATATAATTTATAAAATTATCTAACCTTAATACATATTTGATGTTTTCTTTAATGTTTTTTTTTTATTTCTATCATTTTCTATACTGCAATATATTGTTTTACGTCTTTCCTCGTGCATTATTATTTAGGACACACATTCACTTCTTACAGACAAGACAATAGCACGTGGTTTGAAGGCCTAATTCTATTTTGGCACTTAAATATCCAAGTTTATCGTTTAATATCCACAATATCTCCCTTGTCAACTGCAACTCAAGACACTTTTCAAATTGATATATCTTTGCTTGTAATTGCGGCTTTTCGAATATTAATGATGATTTAATAATGATAAGGGATTGTCAATACGGATTAGTTTTGCACGTGATGGCAATTAACACAAAACGCTCAAATAACAATAATAAGAATAGATACTAAGAGTGTTTATTGCTGCAAAATTTTAAATTGACGCAACTTGAACGCTCAAAAAATTTGTGTAAACTTGGTCTAGACAAAAAAGGAGCCTATCTAATAGATCTAAAATATTTCGGGTTTTACTTCTTTATATGAACGTCGAATTTTAGTTTCTACTATTTGGCGAATGAATCGGCCGAATATATGATATGTAAAGAACCATACATTTTCCATTTAGAAATGGGTGTAATAAAATAGAGCAAGCATACAGTCTGAGATATATTTGTCGAATAGCGATGTTTCAGATAAAAAGATGTGCGAACAATATCACGAAAATGCCCGATAATAACATTGTTACGTGTCGCACTCGTCAGCAAAGACATCCTCAACATGATCCCTTATCTCGAGACACACAGTCTAACATGTGCCACTGTCATTTGCGATAATCTTACCGGTTGCTGATTTTAATTTCGAAAATTATTGACTATAATATGTTATTTTACGACATCCTCGTTATTATATCATGTCGTGAAATCTTGCCGGAACTAATGGCCAATGATTCTCGAAAATCAAAAAGGAAAGGAAGGATAAATATTTATTTATTGTTACTTCACTAATCCTTACGATCAATAAATAATATAATGGCGCTAAAGAAGTAGTTACTTTATAGATTACTGGACTTAAAATAGTGAAAGAATCATAATTTATGAAATTAATAATTCCTATAAAGTTAATTTTTTCTGCTTTTAAGTAAAAAATAAGGATGGGAGAAATATTTTGGAAGTATGAGTTTTAATTTATGTAATGTACAATATAATATAAAAATAAAACTTTTAATCAATCAAATGAAGCTATTTATAAAGATCACAATCAATCGAGAGAAGATTACGACAGTGCTCCGATCTTAAACGTTTTTTAAATAAAAAATAAATATTTTTTGACGAATGCGTCATCGTAATATCTGCATTGCATACCTTTATAAGATTACTGTCTCGTTTGCACCTTAATCAGTCAAGCTTATCGAATGTCTCTTTAAATTTATACATGGCGCAATTTATATTTGCAGGTACAACAAAACAGTGAACTAAATGAGCTCGAATCAATAATGAAGCACTTCTGCACATACTTTAGACATTTGTTTTATTAGAACAAATATAAGGTTCATAAATTACCACATTGAAAAAAAAGAAGGAAGACATTCTTGGAAATCATCAGTACATTTCTGGAAAGCTACAAATTACTCTATAATTAGAAAACGAGACTGCAAAAAAACTCTGACTGCAATTTCAAATTCTCATGATTCTATTTGAAATCTTGCGTAAGTACATAATTATATGGAATTTTTTGCGACACCGAGGGCGATATTAGAGATCAAACTTCGTTTAACATAAAATTTATCAAGAGAATGGAATATGAATTATTGGAAAATCTATATACAGAAACTTTTCAGATCAATTATAGGATTAAAAATTTGTAAATCAGTCATGAAAAAAGGAAGCGAGAAAGTAATTTATCACAGTTCAAAGTACAATGAATAGGAATTAGCTCTAAAATCATTATTTCCACTCTTCGCGTCGACGATGTTTGTTCCTTTCTTATCATAAGATCAGATATCTGCATTACTTTCTGGTTTAACTAGCGGATCGTGTAGTCGCAAATTAATTTTCATTTACGTGTTTTCACCCGCATGCTCATATGCTGTATAATTTTATTGTAACGCAGATATCTGCCTCACGAAACTAATGCGAGTAAATTGCACTTCATAATCACACGATCGTACGCCTAGATACCTACCATCGGATAATCAGGCCATATCAAGGTTGATCCAATAGATCCCCATTGGCGTACATGCGGGTTGTATTATAAAGAACTCACTAATGAAGATTTTGCATCATCAGTCCTACGCTTGTGATCGGCGAGGGCTGATATCCAGGCTAATGTCAGTGAAATTAAGATCATTGCTGATGCAAGTCTGCACCTTCGAGTGTCCTCGAAATATTTAATCGCCTATATTATTTCCAAATTTCATTAGTTATCTCTCTTTCAACGTAATTTGCATTAAATAAAAAATATCTAAATAGTTCCATCGAAAAATATTAAATCTAATATCGCAAAATACACCCTCGACGGTATTTTGAACTAACAAATAATAAAATGAAATAACAAATTTTTCACAAAAAAAATATTACCCACTTCGAAATGCGCTAAAAAGTATGAAATAATTTTTTTTATTTATATTATATTTAGACACATATGCAATAATGGTTCAAGTCACCCACTTACTTACAAAACAACATATTCAATATATTGCAACCTTTTCGAAGACGGCGCAAAATGCCGTGAAATGTTTCTAGTTTAGCAATATTTGAGGTCTATATTAATAAATTTCAACTCATTTATCTTTATATGATTCAAATTTCAACAAATTTATATTTGATTGCATTAAATTGCAATATATTATAGCACAAAGTCACCAAGAACATGTTTTAGTAATGGCCAAATTGGTAAACGCCGCTTGTATCCCAGTGGATACAAATTACGCTCAATGTATTAATAGTGGATATTATATGTACATCAAGCTAGTCACTAACTTAAGATGCAATCATTACAATTATCGATGTTGTACAATTATAAACAAAAACAGATCATATATTAGTAGCATTTTTAATTTTGCGCCACCTTCGAAAGGCGCATATTTAATATTCTGTTTAGTAAGCGAATAATTGACTTTAACTGTTGTTGCATATGTGTTGAAATAGGATATAAATAAAATAGAAATTATTTCATACTTTCTAGCGAATTTCAAAGTTGGTAACATTCCTTTTACAAAAAATTTTATTTCACATTTGTTAGTGTAGCGATCAATATTACAAAGCCAACATAGAATGAGCTTCATTATCATTAAGAAGACGGTAATTTATTTTTATCTGCTTATCATTTATTTGTTTAATCCTTTTAATCACTAAAAAATTGTATAGATTGTCCGGCCTCGCATGTGAGTAAGGAATAAACCACCAATCTTATTGTACATACTTTGAACAATGCTACAGAAGGATATTTCAATAACTTATTAGTGTGTTACATATCATTTCACATGAAAATAGATTTATGTTCGAAAACAAATCCGGAGAATAATGTTTTCTATGGCGGAAACTCGAGTTGAAGCCTATATTGAAAATCACAATCGTCGAACGATTTCCTCATGCAGAGTAAATTATTGAAGTACACGAAGAAGGAGTAATTCTGGAGGATTGTTGCATACAATAACATTCGCCAAGGAATCACGAGTTATGTTGGGACGAAACATATCAATTTCTGATGGTTTGATAAACGACGCAATGGAAATCGTAAATGAATTTACATGGCCAGCACTTCGAAGAGATCAGTTAGAAGTGGGAGAATTGCCGGAGTATCAGTACTTACATAATTTGACGACGATTGCAAGCAGATTTAAAGATATTGATAGCAGAATATCTCCAGTAGTAGCAACGAAGATTATGGAGAGGTTGAGCGAAGAATGTTACCCTTAATTCTAAGTTGGACAGTAACTGTACATAAATTACAAGGGACTACATTAAATAGAGTAATTGATTTTGGCAAAAAGAATTTCGCCAAGGATCAGATCTACATCGCTCTTAGTCGTGTAAAAAATTTGGACGACTGCCCAATCTTATCGCTTCCAGCGATGAGTTTGTGAAGAAATTAACAGACACAATGAGATGAATAGGTGAATAGTAATAGGTCATGTGCAATAACAATAGTTCACAATAAACAAATTGGAAATATTTTGTAACTGGGACCAATCGGTGAACTAGTCCTACAAGATACAAAAGGTTTTATCTCGATAGTTCAATCCAAAAAGTAATTAACGAACATACATTAAAATAAGATTTTTGCAAAAAAGATAGTTTACAATAAACAAATCCAAAAACTTTTTTGACGGGACCAGTGAGAGTACATGTCTTACGAGATACAAAAGGAATCATCCCGATTGGTCAATCGGTTTCGTAGAAATCGGCGAACATACATGAAAAAAAAAGAGGAAGAAGATTACTTATCAAATTAAGATACATCTTCCTTTTTTTCCGAAGTCGATATAAAAATAATGCTAATGATTGCCGATCGATCGATTTACGATCGAAGATTGTAATGATATTCAGTAGCAGATAACAGTAATGAGAATTCTCTTGGTCAAAGCTATTATTTTTGTCAGTAAAACAACGTTTATCTGAAAGTTAATGAATAGAGAATCTTGAACTATCAGATAAGAATGCATGGAATATTTAATACTACAATGATACAATAGTTAATTTTAGTATCTTCTTTCTAATTGTGTGTTTCGTAATAATGAAATATACTTATTAACATGTTTTATATTATTATGTTGAAGAATTTCTGCATTTGCAATATTCTGTTTAAAGTAGAAAAATATATTTATTCTTTTATGTACAAAAATTAAAGTATATAGTATTTACAAGTATCTTATTTCTGCAATAGCATGTAAGTAATGCAATGTAAATGTATGCAAATATAAAATCTTTCGGAACTTTTCGATATAAAAATATTTATTATTTTAACTGCGATTTTCAACGAACTGTTAAATTGCCCGCGATATTGTGCCAAGGATGTTTAATTTTTATTATTGTAATTGCTGAAAATGACGTCCATGTCTAACTGAGATAACATTTCGTCGTCAGAGTCATTTTCGGTATCACGAGGTATATCACACATAGATTTTGAAGTTCCAAGAAGCTCTTTTTCTGGCAACTTATCAGGTATTTTCGTCGAATCTAATATAGCTGTAGATGCAGAATTTTCTGGAAGTGTTAGTATATCAGCATTCTTAAACTGCAGTAATTTAGATCGTATAAAAGGAGAAGAATGTTCCACTTCTTTATGACAAGCTGAAGAAACAGTTTTTTCTGGGCATTTATCAATACCTATTTTTTCAAAAAACATATCATTTAATTTGTCAGACTCAGTTCGTTTAAGAGAGATATTTGCTGCTGTTGAATGCTCAACATTTATTTGTAATGTTTTGAAATTATGAGAAAAGAATTTTTTCTCATTTATATCTGGAGTAGATCTTTTCAAAGATCTTAATAAATCTTTAGCTCTTTCTATATCATCATTCTGTATGTTTTCCTGTTGTTTTGTTAGTGACAGTGTAGATTTCTGTTTCTTACTATCTTCTTTTTCATGCTCTAAATTCTTAGACATTGAACTATTAAAATTCTTTTCAATTTGTGTATCTGTAATTTTATTGAAAGACACTGAAAAAGATACATCAGTGTCAAAATCCATTGATTCACCTGTATTCTCGTCTATTTCGTTCGAATTTGTAGAGAAACTTAAATCTTTTTTAATAGCACTTTCTATATTCTTTCTGAAATATATTGGCTTTTTATTTTTACTATTCTTTTTCTCAATGAACTGACTATCACCTTTCAATGAGTGTACCTCCAAAGCTGTTGCAGAAATGCAATCTGCCTTCTCTTTTCCTTCTATCTTCATTCTACCATCTGAAATATTTTCAAAAATTGCTTTCATATACTCTGTACGTTCTATTGTGCCTTCACTAGTATAAATTGCTAACAAACTGGATGGTGAAATTAGAATTTGATATTTATTCAAAACAAAAGTTCCAGAAGTTCTTAAAAGACCTACATCATGTAATAATACAACAACATTAGGTTCTAATAAATCAGGATATTTAAGTGGTATATCTTTGTGTATAATTCCATGAATTTTATCCGTAAAATCTTTCAAAACAATAGGGGGATTATCATGACTATAGTCTATATGTTCTATTATTCCTGCCAAAAATTCAACTTTTGTACTATTGAAACCATTCATATTTGCTGTTTGTTTAGTAGTAGCAATATCATGACCTTTCAGAAAATTATCTGGTAAATCACTCAACATTAATTGCCAAGGACCTTCTGTAAATAGATTTTTTGTATTTTGAGAACAATATTCAGATAGATTACTTGAATCAGTCTCTTTTGTTGTCATCTCACTTTCTTCTAAACTATTTAAATATGAAATACATGATATATTAGTGTCTATATCATCTGGTAATAACCCAGCTGGACCTGGAAATTTTCTGATTAATGTCATCTTTTTATTAGATTGTATTCGTGGTTTAAATATAGGTAAATACTTTTTTGTAATATCATTTTTGGCTTGTATATTGTCTATAGGCTTCTGCTTTAACACATTACATAATAACTGTTTCTTTGAATTCTCAAACGAAGATGGTTTAGAATTATCATTATTTGATTTATTTTCAGTTTTAGAAGTAGTTTTAGAGATTTGACATTTTCTTTCATTATTGAATATTGTATTTTCTAACTTTTCGTTAATTTTTGGCACAGCTTTTTTTAACTCTAAATTCTTTGTATTATTTTCTGTCATTTTATCCTGTATATTTTTGTTTTTGAGTATTCCAAGTACTAAATTTTTCCTAGGTAACTGATTATTTTTACAGCTTTGTACTTGATTCACAGAGGTGTTTGATGAAGTATTATCACATAACTTTTTCAAATCACTGAACGCATCTTTAAATTCATTCTTATTAAATATTTCAAGAATTAAATTCTTTCTTGAGTCTTTATTTTCATCACATTTCTCTGCAGTTTTATTTGTAGTACTTTCTTTCCATGATACATCATGGTCAAATGAGAAAATTGGATCATCATTTATATCTATTTTACGTCTTTTAGGTTCACTTTCTTGGTTGTCCTTTTGAGAATAATACTTATTTACTTTATCATCTACATCATTTAAGAAATCCTAAAAATATACATTAAAAAATTATTTGTGTAATTACTTTGTTATTTTATGGTCTATCTGATATGGTATCTCATAAAAACAAATAATACTTTATTTAGAATATTTTCTACAATTTCACCAAACTTATAAAATTTGACACAAAAAATGCTTTTAATTTACCTGATCAAGATCCCAATCATCACTTTCAAACATTTTTCTCAAACATCAGTTTTGTTTTAATATATTTTTAATTTATAAAACATTTGTCTTTTCAATAATTAGTATAATACATACATACATTAATTTGTATCGACACGTGTAAAATGTCAAATATTTTAATCATTGACTATGTAGTAATGAAGATGTTAAATTTTCAAGAAATTTGATCAAAATGGCAGCCGTACAGGCGGGTATTTTGAATAGAAATACATTTAGTTACTGAATTTATGCAAAATGGAAAATAATATACCATAATTACAATATATATTAATTTATTATTAAATTCAAATACATAGTTTGAATACATAAACACAATCATCTATTATGAATAACATATGCATATAATATACATAACACGCTTATGCAAGGATTAAATTGATTTTTACTCTGTATACAACATAGCTTTTGCTACATTATCTGCTGTTTGTTTGTCAATCAATTTTTCAGCAATAACTAGGCCAAAAGCAAATGCAGTTGCTGGGCCTCTGCTAGTAATCAAATTACCTAAAATGTATATAAGTAAAATATTTGTTGTATAGCAAGTAGAATTTTATGAATAGATGCATACCATCAGTTACAACTTTATCTTCCAAATATTTATAATAATCTGTCAATTGATCTTTCATTGCAGGATATGATGTGACTTGTTTTCCTTTTGCAATACCATGAGCCTTCAATGCAGTTGGTGCAGCACAAATAGCAGCAATAAGTCTGTTTTCTTGTTCTTGCTGTTGTAATAACTTTCCTACTTCTGCAGACTATACAAGACAAACAAAAGATAATTAATATATGTTCAAACATAAGCACTAATTTTACTTACATCTGCAAATGCCTTTGAACCACCTAAACCGCCAGGCAATATTACAACATCATACTTCTGATTAACTGCATCTTGAAGTTTTGCATCAACACATATTTTCACATCGCGGCTGCATTTGACACATGAGCTTTCAGTAATACCAGCAACAGTAACATCAATCTAAAAATACAATTTTTAGTAACAAAAGATTGCATAGTTTTCTTTCACAAATAATGATATATAAATTAAATTAATATTTCATGTACTGACATTAATGAGAAAGATGTTATTTTTTGTTAAGTAGTATATTTAACAGAAAATTTGCGTGTCAAAATCTAAAACACAAATATGCAGTTTAAGGTTATATGTAATAAAAAAACATACTCCAGCTCGTCGTAAGACATCCGTTGTTATTACGGCTTCCATTTCTTCAGAGCCATCAGCTATTAACAAAAGTGCTGATTTTTTACCCATGTTTACAGTATATTTTACTTTATTCAATAAAACTATCGGAAATTTGCAAGTCGATTGTGCAAAATGTGAAACAGCACGACACAATACTGACATGTGTAACTAGACGTTGATAATGAGGGAAGGGATCATTGACGCTATTGGTACTCTATTGTTAAATATAATAGTCTGATTTAAAATAAACTTTCTCATTATTATATTTTTTCTATTTTAAAGGTAGTAAAAATACAGTACAAAATAAAAATTCGAAAATCATTTTAAATAATAATAATAATTTCTTAATAATTTTCTTATATTAAGATATCTATAACTAAATAATATTTTGTTTCATAAAATGTAGGAAAGTACTGTTTCATTTTTATTAATAATATTACACAGGGAAGGAAGTACAGCTAATTACATATTTATCTATATTATAAGTCGTAAAAAGATACTACAAAATTAAACTTAAAAAGAAGCATTTCTTTATCTTGAAATATTTATAAGTAAATGATAATGTTTTATAAATTTTGCAAGTCATAAGTCAATATTAATACATTCTTTTTTATACTAATAACAAATATGGTGATGAAACAAATGAAATTTTACAAATAAACTTTAAAAATTGCAAGTCATTAATTATCTTATGTAACAATAATAAAATCCTAGAATTATAAAGGAGAAATTCTAAGAGAACATATAATGAATGACTAAAGAAATGGAACCTAAATAGGAAGTTGCTTCATCTACTAAACTTTATAATAAATACTCTACTTTGAGTATTTTATATATTTTTGCATATTATATGCATTATGTACATTTTTTCGTCTTTAAATTTCTCATAAATAGATAAAAATGCGCAGTCTACCTATAACCCATAACCTGTAACGTTGAATCATTTAATATTATTAATTATTAAATAAATATGTAAGACGTAAGAGGTCTAAGGTCATACTTAAAAAAATTTACATCTAACATTTGTAATTTCTAACATTAAAAATATTCGTACTAAATTGTCTTCGAAAGATTTCAAATCGTACATTCAAATTAGGTTACCGTCTTTGCATGAATTAAATATTCCTTCAATTTTTTTGTGATATAATTCTCTACTCTCTGTGATAGAACAGAATTCAACAATTTTTCAAATTTTTAAATTGCCACCGAAAAAGTATTGTGAAAAGGAAACGAAGGAATACGCGGAATCGGAACGCACCCCCACAGAAGAAAAACGAAACAAAACGCAGTACAAGATGGCTGCGTTTGGGTGTTGTGGCTACTGATTTGTGTAAGATTATTCTGTAGTGCTCGATGGTTAATTAGTAGTGAATTTTAAAATATTCATCGGTTATTCATCGGTGTGAATTGCGGTTGTGTATAATGCTTACGTGCGGAAGAAAGTTGCGTTAGGAGGAACAATGCAAGCACGTCGTTGAAACATTAATCACGGGTGAGTTTGCCTTGAAATTTTATGGCTTTTCACTTTATTTTAACGATTCCCCCGGAAATCCGGCAAGACGAACGAGGTGCGATGTGACGAAAAATTGTATCACGTAACCTATGATCTATGGAAACGGGATTCGATAATTAACTTACCGTTCGAATACAGTGTTCCCGTTCCTTTTTCGTATTTTCTGCATACATGACGAAATTGTGTAAATAGTTGGTTTTTTTCTCTCTGTATTCACACATTGCACGTCGATGAGCAATGAAAAATTTTACAATGTCCGTCGCTCCTTGGCACGCTTTAATCGCGTTACGATGACGACAAAGCGTCTCGATTTTATGTGTAAAACTTATTTATGCCAACTATACCGCTTTCACCGTGACTCAAGACCACTTAAAGAAAGTAGAGATATATATTGTAATTGCTAGTGTGTTAAGATGGGTTATTGAAAGAGGATTTGGTTTCCTTTTTATAAATCATGAGATTGTGAACATGCGACTTTTTTCACTATTGTATACGTGAGACGGTTGATTTTTTCAGGATTTTGTTCATGTATACACACACACGCACACACATATATATGTATATGTACTTTCATTAATTTCAATTGTGTTGTATAAATTTATACTTTGTTCAGGTGTTGATGAAACAAGTCGTTGGATGTAATTTTTCAAATAAATATTTGATAGTTACATTTATTCCTTTTGTAGGATACTTTCCATATTGATAGCTTGTAGTTTAGAAATATTTTAGTTGTATTTGAGACAAGAAATGATAGAACCATTAGGGAGCAGAACGTACATAGGAAAAGGTGCTTCAAAAGAAAATGATAAATGATGTTATAAAAACATACTTGTATCTTTAGGGTATTTGCATAACTTAGCTATTACTTTGAGGAAAATAAAATATAATGCCATAATAACTGACATCATAATAGAAAAAGGGTCATTAGATAAAAAAAAAAGAGAAAGCATGTTAACAGTACTTTTTCTTAAACAGTTATTATAAATATACTGATAGAATGACTATATAGTTCAGGGGGTGGATGATAGGAATTTACTGAAAATCCAAGATAGAAGCCACTTGAAACGCTGGAGAAAGACGGTGGAGCTTCGGAGGAGGAGGAGATGTCTGCCGGCACCCAGGGCGAGATTCGGGTTGGCCCTTCGCACCAGGTTTGCCATATACCTTGAAAACCTTTTTTGCTACTTAGCTATATTGCACAATGTACCTAACTCAAGGCTTGTTCTCCTGAAATGTGTATTTTGAATGTATAGATAAGGCAGAGTTCATCATTGAAGCACCAGGTAATTGTGACACCATTTTTTTCACAATACCTAATATGTTCAATGGTAATTGTTCCTCCTCATTTATGTATTTCACTCTTCCCTTATATGTAACTAAAATTAGGGTGGTATTCAAGTTATTTGTTACCTACATTGTTAGGTATGTGTATATTGTTCAAGAGTTGTTGAAAGACTTATAGTTTTAAACAACTTTGTATAGAACAGAGATGTTTGAAACTGTGTTATTAGTAACAATATGTACGTATTACTTGGTAATATGTGTGAATTAAATAAGCAAAACAAGTAATTTTTAAGTTAATAGTTATTTGTGAATGTAAGAAATGCTTACTTGATACATTGAAAATTTTGTTTTTAAAATAAATTATCATATGTATATCAGGTGTCATTAATAATTCATAAACACTGTTTATGCATATTATAAATATTTTAGTACCCAATTAGTTTACATATCTTTAGAAAAAACTAAAAATGAAGATATACTTGCGTAGTTCTTATAAGAATGTATAATTATTTTGCAATGCTATTCAGTGTAATCATCATATTATTTTCAAGAATTATTAAAGTGCATGGCGTGTACTTAGTTACAGTTTTAGAATAATTGAAACACCAATGTTTTCTTAGTGCTTGAAATTCATATTTATGGGAAAGATTTTCATTCCAAAGTTACAGTCTTAATATCTATCTTATATTTATATACATTGAAAGAAAAAATTGTAGAGTTGAACATTATATGGCACAAATACCTACCTATTTCTTATATAGCTTTGTTGTATGCCGATGGTTCAAATAACAATGATAGTTATTCTTTAAGTCACAATTATAATTTTTTACTTGCTTAACAGTACAGCCACAAACACTCAAATCACATCGCAAGTATTATCCCTGAGTTTGCTACTGTTGTTGGAAGACCCTAAATATGATGAAAGTTATTATGATGGAGCATTCTAACAATAATATTATAGGATAATATTGTATAAGTGTAAGATTAATTTTATATTTATAGTGGTTTTCAGTCACGGTGAAATTATAAAATATTTTATTTTTATGTAATAACCCATTGGTTACTTGAACCATCTACGAAATATTAAAGTTAGAAACTTGGTGAAAAAGTATTTAGTCACAGAATAATCATTTTATTACATTTTGTTCTCATCTTGTAAATGTCATCTTGTTACATTTGTTTGTGAAATAATTGTTTTTCATTCGTTAGCTGTGATTTTCTCAATTCATGTTCATCTGCTCACACCAGAAAATATGTTGCAGCGAATGTGCTTTTTATTTGAGTGGAGATTAACTTGTAGCTTTAATTTATATATACATGAACATGACTAATTGTTGTTAAATGGTACTAAGTCTCAACACGTGTATATAATATTTATATGTTATCTTTTTAACTTGTCTTGTTTCTCATGCTTATATATATATATATATATATATATACGTATATTTATAATCATTAGTTTGTACACAAATATAAAAGTACTCACGCTACTTCTCGTACCAGTATTGTAACAAACGGAACAGAATGGAAAAAAATTATACTGGCTCGTGTAGTTTCGAAAAGCAAGCCGGAGTATAGGTGCGTACAACTAACTCGCTTTGGCATTGGTGCTAACCACGCACAATCCCGAATTTTGGGTACAGGAATTGGTTTCTTGTCAGGCCCGTTTGCCTGAGTATCGGCCGGGTATACCTCCTGGAGAGCTGCTTCCTGATCCAGAGTTTTCTAAAGAACGAGAGGAGCTAAGATGGATTCCAGCTATGGCATTGGACGGGGATCTTCTGATGTACTTAAGGGCAGCTCGATCTATGGCTGCGTTTGCTGGTATGTGTGATGGAGGATCCCCAGATGACGGTTGTGTGGCTGCTTCCCGTGACGACACGACTATCAATGCTCTGGATATCTTGCACGACTCTGGCTATGATCCAGGAAGAGCATTACAAGCTTTGGTTAAATGTCCTGTACCTAAAGGCATCGATAAAAAGTGGTCTGAGGAGGAAACTGTAAGTAGAAGTGACAAAATGTGGAAAATTGATTAAGTAGTTTCTTTATCATGATTGTACATATGTGATCTCATAAGTGGAAAGAAAAGATCAGACTTCCATTTAATTGGCCATCGATCTGTCCTATAGAAACGCTTCGTCAAAGGACTTCGGCAATTTGGAAAAAATTTCTCAAGAATCAGAAAGGATCTCTTACCTCATAAAGACACGGTAATGAAATTTAAGAGAAAATAAAGTGGGACTTGAGAAAATAGACAGCAAAGCTTCTTTTTTCCTTTACTTTTAGCCGGAATTGGTTGAATTCTACTATTTATGGAAGAAAACACCAGGAGCGAATAATAATCGACCTCATCGAAGAAGACGACAGGGCTCGCTTAGGAGAATTCGTAACACGCGAAACTCGCGTGCTGGCACACCCAAAGAAGAGGTGCCAACTCCACCTAAAGATACTCCACCAGCTAACGTCAATCAGAAGGAGCCTGTTTCAGAACCGGATACTGTACCTGTTGGGACACCTGCGAGCAATAATCCTGGTGGGGAAATTAGTTCCGTAACAGAAGACGATAACTCAGAAGAAGATAGTGATTCCAGAGACACAAACACTAACGGAGCAACGCATTCGTGTCAACATTGTTTCTCAACTAATTCGAAGGATTATCAGGTAGCTGGTAAGGATAGGTTATTGCTCTGTACGGAATGCAGGACACATTTAAAGAAGACCGGAGAACTACCGCCTGCGCCACCATATCTGTTCCGCCCTGTGCCTGCGGAATCACCAGATAGCCCAGGGAGAATGCGTACAAGAAACAAGGCCAAGGAAACGCCTAGACCTGCAAGACCACGACGTACAGGAGGAACGGATACTCCTGATCAGGAAAAGCAGCAGCAGCAGCAACAGACACCAGACAAGAATAAGAAGAAATCTAGTAAGCCAGAGACGCCGAAGAAAGGACAAAAACGACCTCAGACGGATGAAGTGGACGAGGACAAGGAGTCTCAGAAGCGGAAACGTCCTGGTGAACGTCCTGAGAGTCCCTCGGAGTCTCTCACGACCGATAGCAACTCTCTCATGGATGAACCTGAGAGGGAAGGAGAAGGTGATACGAACGAAAATCAACCTACTCCGGTTACAGTGCCAACTGAAGAGCCTGTTAGTCCAGCACTAACCACACCGGAAGAGCCTTCCGAACCAACTCCAGTTTCTACCCCTGTACCAACGCCTATACAGACTTTACCAATTTCTGTTCCTGTTATCCACACCTTGGAAAAGAAACCGTTATTAGAAGAACCAGTAGAAACGAAGGATAAAATAGAAGATGTTCCTTTAGCTATGAATCAGCCATTAAAGTTGGAACCTCTGCCAATAGAACCAACCATGTCTCCATCTAACGAAGATATGAAGGAACCCGAACAGCAGCTGAATTTGACCACGTCGCAGTCGTTAAATATGAACGATATGAGCCAAAATATGCCGCGTAATTTGTCACAATCGATGCAGAACAGTGGTATTTGTACTTCAACTGGTTCGCAGGGCATACAGAATTCGCAGATCATGTCTCCGACGCACCAAGGACTGCCACTTAATATGCAGTACACATCCAATGTTCCTCCTGTTCAGAATGTGCCGCAAAATTTATCACAGAGTATGCAGATGCCGCCGAACATACCGCAGAATATGTCAAACGCGCAAAACATGGGACCAACGCAAAACCTTCGAGCACACGGTGAGAATCTGTCAAGTACGCAAAATATGCCTCAAAGTATACCGGGACCACCATTGAATCTCAATATCTCGCAAAGCATACCAACGAACATGACGCAGATGCCTCAGATGCCGAGTTCGCCACAACCACTTGGCTTAACCGTCATGTCTTCTGAAAACAGAATGTCCGAACGAATTTCCGACGACAGACTACCTCCAGAACGGATTAGAGATAGTAGGATACCTGATAGAATACCAGAGAGGATACCAGAAAGACCAGAAAATAGCGAGCCAGAGAGGAATGAATCAAATAATCTGTTCCAACCCATTCAGCCAAGTGGAATGTTATCCATGGAGAAACCGTCACCGATGTATAATTTAGCTGGAACGCCACCAATGGAGCCTCAAAATTTGAAAATCAAGCAAGAGATTATTCCTCCTGAACCAGATCCGCTTCAAAGTTTAAAGGAAGTCAAAGTTCCTGGTTTTCAGTCTGGCTTTCCCGGTCCGAGTTTGGAGAATATTAAAAAAGATCCAGATAGTTCGAGCAAACCACCAACACCTAGCAAGCACTCCATACCAAGCAGTCAATCTGTTCCTCAAATACAATCTGTGGCAGCTTCCCCAACGCCGACTCTTCCACCACCACCTACATCTATTCCACAGCCTGTGATGCATCCAGCTCAGCAACCAAGTCCTCATATGGCTCATCCATTCCACCCACACCATCCTTTGATGCATCACTCGTTATTTACCGCCATGCATCCGTATCATCCTCATGCTTATCCAGGTTACGCTCCAGTTGGAGCTTATCCCTCGTTTCCACCATATCCTTACGGTGTTCCCCATGCAATCCCTCCTCCGTCCCCACAAAGAAGTCAAGAAAGTACAACTATGATGACGGCACATCATTCAAGCACGAGTTCCAGTGTGACAACGAGAGAAGAAGGAGAGAATCTCATCGCGACGCATCACCATTCTTCTACAATGCATCAAGCCACGGCTCTGCATCACGACAAACTGTTGACCATCTCATCTCACAGTTCTCACAGTCATTCCTCGTCGCACAGTTCACATAATACTCAGCGTAAGCCATCGCTAGTTCCAACCACATGTCTAACATCCAGTAGCTCAGCGCATCATCACCATAGATCGCCGCAATCTCAGCCTCCAGTCGCTCCTGAACCCAAAATAGAACCTGACCTCGTAGAACAAGAACAGGAAGAACCACCAAGCCCACGAGGTCCATCTCCAGAGCCTCGAATTGAAGATTCTGAATGTCACAGATCACAATCGGCCATATTTCTACGACATTGGAACCGAGGCGAGAACAACTCTTGCACCAGAACAGATTTAATGTTCAAACCTGTCCCAGATTCAAAGTTAGCAAGAAAGAGAGAGGAAAGGTCGAGAAAGCAGGCAGAGAGGGAAAGAGAAGAACGTGATAGGGCTGCGGCGCAACAAGCTAGGAAAATGACCACGCCTGAGAAACAGCCAGAAACGTGTAAGCCACCTAGTCGAGGACCTCTTGAGCCTGTCGTGTCTCCGTATGACAGATATGCCGCAAGACCGGGTTCCTATGCTGATACTCCCGCTTTGAGACAGTTGTCCGAATATGCTCGGCCACACGCTGCATTTTCACCTGCTAGACATCCTGCGCCACCAGATCCGATGTTGCATTACATGTATAGTCCTGCTGCCCGGGAACGCTTAGAACTAGAACATTTAGAACGTGAGAAGAGAGAACGAGAGATAAGAGAATTACGCGAACGAGAATTAAACGATCGACTGAAAGAGGAGCTTCTGAAGGGAACGCCTAGACCTATGCCAGCGCCAGTGGATCCACATTGGTTGGAAATTCATCGACGTTACGCGGCCGCTGGACTCGCTCCTGGACCGTCAGGACCTCCTCAGGCTCTTCACCAATTCAGTCTTTATGGAGCACCGCCTGGACCGAGTCAGTTGGAAAGAGAACGTTTAGAAAGACTAGGTAACATTAACTCTCTACCAGTAAGGGTTTACTATTCCCCTTGAAATGCGTATCTTTCTTCTCGCATATTGGACTGAACGCAAAATTAACTATGAATGAGTGATTTTAGGCTTTCATGGCCCGGGTTGCTGCTGATCAGGATTTCAGATGTAAGCTGTGACTTTTCAAAACGTTGTTCCAGTACTCTTGGCTGTATTGCAGCCGGCTTTATCATGTCAAGTACAAACTTGAATTGATGATTACAAATTAGAGTTCATAATCATTTACCACATCGAGAGTATGGTGATAAATTTCTGATGCAATTAGCTACAATACGGACAAGAAATCAGAACAACTTTTCAAAAGAATACATTTTATATCCGAGAACCTCGAACAGCGATTATGATTTTGATTTGATTGAGAAAATTGGCGAGATTCGACCGAGTTTAGGATCTAAATCAACGTTGTCCAAATTACAATTCCAAAACTCATGGAGCTTATATTCTAATACCATAGATATATGATTATTCTGTTGTCAGAGCGAAACAAAATTATTAAAGTGACCTCATTCGGTGGACAGCGTTAATTTAGGGATAAAGCGAGATAATGATTGTTTTCGAATGTTAGCTGCTTCTTGTGTTTGTCATATAATTACCAAATGATCAAGTAACGATGTAAGACGCAGTTATCGGTCGAAGATCTGACAGAAGAGTGCCGCAAAAAAAATCAAAAAAGAATTCGCTGTCGGGAGAACTACTACGTAGCTGGTTAGAATTAAGAGTACGATTGGGACAGTATGTTTGATCGAGGCGCTGTCGGGTTTAGGGATACCGACTGCAGCCGGCGGGGGGCCAGCGGGTGCAGGGGCTGGCCATCCCGTGGCGGCTCATCACCACGGCCAGCTGGACGAGCGACTGGCTCTAGCTGCTGACCCGATGGTCCGGTTGCAGATGGCTGGCATATCGCCCGAGTATCATGCTCACACTCACGCGCATACGCATGCGCATACGCACTTACACTTACATCCGGGACAGCAGCAGGCCCAGCAACAGGCTCAGCAACAGCAGGAAGCGGCTGCGGCTGCAGCTGGATTCCCCCTGCCTGGTAGGTCCTATAAATCAGGATGTTTGAGTACGCTCCCGCACGATGATCGCTCCTTTCACCGGCTATCTGTATAATCTTAGAACCAACAAGGATTTCTTTTATACATACATATGTATAAGTATATCACGATTTTACTTTTGACCATAAGAGCATAGATATTAGACTTTTTTGATCTCGATTAAATTTGATAAGTAGATTGCGGACATTTATGCATTTATAGGGAATTTAAAGGTGTACAGACTTAATATAGAGACATGTATAAAGAATATCCATATTTATATTTATATCATATATTCTATTTCACTTTATATTTTATATGTAATATATTTAGGAAGTGGAACAAATTTTTGCGCAGGTTTTTCTTTAGTTGTGTTCATAACAATATGAATTTGTATAAACATCTCCAGTCTACTGAGAACATTTCCATAATTTGAAAACGTTTACGAGAGATTAGTTTTCCAATTGTAATTTAATTTTGTATTGATACAATTGAAAATGTAAAGTCAAGCGTAAATTAACGTATAAGAATCACATATATTCAATTTTTAAAGTAAGATCGTAAAGTTAGGAGATAATCCTGTTAGATATATTTTTTGAGTAGTAATATTTCTCTGAATCTTTATTTTTCTTTTTTGTAAGATAACGAGTCTGTGATCGGTAAAGCGGTCAATTGCGTGTAAGCGTACTGTAACGTGCTTTTCACCTAATCAATTTAATATCAGTCACTCTAACTTAAATGGAAAGCATTCTAATTGCCACCAACAGCTTACCTTTTTTATAAAGAAAAAGACAACAAAAATATAGAGAGAAATATAAATTTTTCTCTGCGGCAAAAATTTTTTTTGCATTTTTCTGTCGCTTTTCTCGCTATGCCATATTATATTAACTTGAAACCAGAGCTTTTCGATCATCGAGCGCAGTTTCTGGGTGAAGGGTACGATTTATCAATAAAGATTCTATGAGTTTTTAATAGCGTGAATTACCTTTAAATAAACTGCAATAATTGTGTGCGTGGTACGTGCGTGAATGGGAGCGACACAATATCTCCGTACTGCACAAACATTTTCATATGATATTTATCCATTTATGACGATACTCTTTTAAAAACTGCACATTACTTCCATAATTTATCAACATTACAGCAACATAACGTCTATATGTTTTTGTTATCATATCAGCTTATTATAACATCTTATTAATGTCATCGTATAAATCTATCCAAAATCAATTGATCGTTCAGGATCATTTAAGAATAATCGTGCAAGTATAACATTTGTATTAGTCCTTGGAGTATGAAAGGTGATATTTTGATCTTACAAAATAATTTTGTATTAAATTTGTTTTTATTATATATTACCTGGAAATTAATTTTTAAATTTACTAATTTACTTCTTACTGATATTTTCATCTATGCTAGATAGTAAAGATATTTCTGTGTAATATTGCAAGGATTGAATGCAAGATGATGAAATAAGAGTTGATCCTGTTCTGGGCGGCCAGTTAATTTTGGACAGGGAATAGAGAAAGAAGAAAGTTGTTACAGTGCAGTGGCATACGAAACCAAAAATATCGTCCAACAAATCTCACGCTTCATCATGCATGCCAGTCTATCTATAAATTTTCTCAAGGCTTTATTTATCTTATGAAGGCAACACGATCGTCTTTTAGAATTTACTAATGTTTTCTATCTGTACAGCGGCAGCTGGTGCAAATTATCCTCGACCAGGCTTAATGCCCCGTGACCCAGCACTGGCTCTTCATCCCGCGGAACTTCTTGGAAGACCGTACGCGGATATGGCGGCGCATCACGAGCAATTACAACGTCATCTAATGATGGAACGCGATCGATTCCCTCCTCATGCATCGCTTGTTGCACATCACGAGGAATATCTAAGGTTCGTCCTTTGAAATCCATAACAAAGCTATACAATTATACGTATGCTTGATTTAGACGACCAGTGGTATCGGACTAACAAAGGGTGTTTTTTAGACAACAGCGCGAACGTGAGCTTAAAGTTCGCGCACTGGAAGAAGCTGCACGTGGATCACGCCCTTAAGTGTAATTGTATTTATATATTCTAATGATTACCCTTCATAATTAGGGACGCGACGGTCCTCGTTAGGAACAATTAACGAGTACTCATCAGGCGGTGATCGAGTACAAGACACTATGCTTTGCAATTGACAAAAAAAAGGAGATAAGAAACAAAGGTGTAAGGACAAACAAAAAAACAAAAAAAACAGGAAGGATCTTCTCAAGATCGCTGACCTTACGTTTATGATCAAAAATTATTTTTACGGCTTTCCTTTAAAGTTAAGTAATTAACGAGAATATAAAAACGTAAGGATTGTTACGATGTGTAACTTTTTAGTGTAAATATGACACAATTTAAAGGATAGAGCTAGTTTGATCTAGCGCCATGGAGGATTGAAATTTATATATATATATATATATATATATATATATGTATATATATATGTGTGTGTATGTATATATATATATATATATATATTTAAATATATATATATATAGCGACCGCTTGACGTGTAAATTTGTTTGAAATCTCTATATATATTATATATATTATCGAATCCACGCTATTACCATGTGCTCAAACGAGATTCGTTTCCGTTTAATTTCATTTCTTACCGCGGTGATAATACCAAAGTGTTCAGAAGAGAAGTGGTTCACCGCGTTTCTTCTTTTTTTTGTTTTTTAACTCTTTCGTGCTTACATGCAGGAAAGTAAATCGTTCTCCGTTTGTTTTACAATTCACAACACTCGATTATGTACCGACGAACACGAATCGTGTTTTTGAGATGAATAATAATTTTATAATCTTTAGAGTAGCTTCCCGAACATGTTAACTGTCTGTGCATTATGAAACAATTCATGAATGATTTTCTCACAGACTTCTCGTGTTTTAGCGTATCATAAGATGTAACTTAAGTTTTAAATAATTATTGTAATTTCTGTGTCCGACAATTTGTATATTTTCTATATGTATCCTTTTATGATTTTACTCTGAAGACCACGAGCGTTTGATACTAGTTTGATCGAGCGGCTGATTAGTAATTAAAGAACAAAACACAAAAAAATTATAAAAAAGCAAACTTTGTAACAAAGTGACCAAAGTTAAAAAATGTTTGTAGAAGAAGGATGTGAGCGAACGCATAATCTTTCATCGTGTGTAATGTTCACAAAAATATTCTGTATGCACTGTGCAGGCACTAGAAATTAATGAGTGTCTTCGATGAAAGAGGAAAGAGTAAATGCTTAAGAAAGATGATCCTTTATTCTGACGACCATTCGAACATGTAAATTTTCTGCTATATAATTAATTCAGTGTAATCTAGTTATTTAATTAAGTAAAATATTTCATAGGAACATCCAGTTTTATCGTATCTTTTTTCTCTGATTTCTTCACAAAGAAATATTCGATATGATTCTCAGAATGAAAAAGTATGATTCAGATGTGGAATGATCAATGTACTATATCAACTTACACTTACGAGACTGTAATATATTTTTCCTATGTCATCATACAACTATCTGTGAGAGAATTATATACATTTGCGTTAATATAACGCAATCTCAAGCAGACGTTTTTTTCTTCATTAATCTGTTACCAGAGAAAATAGGAAAAGTGAATACGTCAAGTGAAAAATTTTATGTGATCAGAAGATCAAATTATTGTATAATTTCTTATTACCAGTTTGCCTGTCACTGGATTCCCTGACAGAAAATAAATGCCTGTCTTATAAAATACACTATCTTTTCGTGTCACGGTAATTCATATCCAATGCTATAACATTCTACGAATTTATAAAAAGGCCAGTCATGAATCAGTCAGAAACTAACATCAGACCTAGCCTAATTAATTTTACACATGGTATTTGTTTTCCTCGCTCTTTCTACCGGTTGTCGGTTGGTTTTTATTGGCCGTAATGTGAAACCCAGGCTCCGACCACTTTACGTGGGAGTCATCACATCTATGTATGTTTCTATGTTTGTGTCTGTAGAAGGAAACAAATGTCACGTTGACTATTCCGAAACTATTTCCTATGTTACAAAAGCGCAAACTGTTGAATGAATATTAGAAAAAATTATTTTCAAGATACTTCTTCTAAATATTAATAAGAAGGTAATCATCAAGAGAATTATTGTTAATATTTCTGTTCATTTCATTTCTGTATTTTTAACTAACTAATTTTAATTCTATAATTTATTTAGTTAACAATTTCTTTCTTTGGCTGCTATGCAGAATGTGGTAATGGACAAAAGTGTTTAATTTCATATGTTTCAATTAAAAAAAAAATTGAATACGACTTCAGTAAATGTTACTTTTCATTATTTATATATACGTACTTATTTTGTTATGTTTATATATATATATATATTTTCGAAATTATTATTAACGTATTCTGTTTTTACTAGCGAAACATGGTGCAAGTGGCTCATTCGCCCCTAATCGGATGCACGTGTATTTCACATGTGTATTCTTGTAAAGGGAAGGGGTAGGGTGGGGGTTAACGGCAACGCACATCGGGGAAGAGGGAATCCTGGAGGAAACGAAGGAAGCTACAGCAGCTTAGTCATTCATAAATGAACCACTAGTGTGGTCGGACGCCTCTTTTGAGTTAACGTAGTTATTTAACGATTAACTGATAGCGGCACAGTGCAGCATGGCTGCACGAAAGAAAGAGGAATCATCAAAGCAACGTCATCAAGCGAACGCACGTGAAAGGGATCGCACTCATAGGTGAAAATATATCTTTAATCATAAAATAATCATCTTTTCTTCTAAGACATTGAAAATATAATTTTTAAAACATAATAATAAAACAAAATAATGCTTAAAATGTTTATATACTCTGTAAAGACACATGAATACAAAACTTAAAAGTTAAATTACAGAAAATGTGATACTGTATTGTTCAAAGTAATTAGAGGAATATTTATTTGAATAATTTGTTAATGATAAATTAATAAGAATTAAATTATTATATATGTATTGAATTATAATTGTAAAACAGAAGTTTCTCTAATTACTTTGAGTAGTGTGTAAACGAGATGTTCGTCTTTTGGTTCAGGAGAATATTCAGTTATGAAAAATTCGCGAATACCCTAAGCGAGGGTAAGGAATCCAAACGCGAAATTCAAGAAATCCCATCTTCGCTCTGCAGTGTGAACACGGCTTTCAGTACCTTGAGAACTTTAATACCAACGGAACCTGCGGATAGGAAATTATCAAAAATAGAGACATTAAGATTAGCGAGCAGTTACATCAGCCATTTGGGTGCTGTTCTTGTTGCCGGTCCTATAGATCAACCGTGTTTACGCGTTGAGGATAGCAGCGGACTTTACGGAACAAATTATTGGGCTGATTCACAAACAAGGCCGCAAGTCTGCACGTTTTGCCTTGCTATGCACAAAAAATATGTAAGTTAATGATAAATGCTAATGTAACAATAATATCATTAATTATCGAGTTACTTTTTACTTAACAAAATTATATATAGTTTTGTACATATATATATATATATATATATATATATTGTAAAATTTATTCTTTGTGATAATTTACTATATTATTTCGTAGACGAAAAAAATTATATATTTAAAAAGCTATATATATATAGTTTATTATTTTCATAAAAATAAAATTTCGATCTTGTCAAAAAAATTTTGTAACAACTATAATATTTTGTAATAACTACGATTTTTGTAAATTTCAGAACTTAAATATTACTTCAGGAGCAATTCCAAATTATTGAAAGGAGGACATCGTATACTGTTTTTGAGAAATCAACATCTATCAACCTAAGCAATGTATGAAGATTAAGATATACATAAATAATTTACTGTACATTTCTTGTATATATACGAATATTATTAAGTTTAATAAAGTTTATATTATATCTATTAACTCCATCGCGTTTGTTACCCCAGATTTATATTAAATAATAAATAAGATATAAAATTAAAGCTATGACGAATAAATAATATTTTGTAAATTATATTCGTATACAGGGAGATAAAAGCGAATTCTTTAACCTACGTATTCAAACATCATTTATTTTTTCCATAACATTTGAACATCGAATATCTGTATAATCGCCAGTACTACTAGAGTCAAACTAATGCTGTGATATTTCATCAAATATATTAGTTGAAAAAATACCTGTTTTTCTTAAGATAAAAATTAATCATAAAAGTTACTGGATAAATTTCTAGTAGTAATAAATGTGTAAAAAATTAATTTATTGGGATATTAATAAAGTTACAGATGGCATAATGATGAGAGCGGTACGGCGGCGAATGTTTCAGTCTTTCGAAGTCAACAATGCTGTGAGGAAGCACATTTTAGTTTTTCTCTCCGTTCTCGTTTCTCGTTTCAATTTCAGTGTTTTTATTCGGTTATTCATCGCGGGCTAGTCCATAGGTAATCATGTTCGCTACTGAGAAGCAATCCTTTGAATGTCTACACATCAAAAATTAGGTAAGCTTCGTGAATAAAGGAAAACCAACGTGAACCATAGTAACCGCAATCAATCACCGCCATTGTGATAAAATTGAATTCATCCACAACTTCGGTAATTTTAAACAATATAAATTAAAAATTAAAAACACGAATGTTTATGTAACAATAATTTATTATTATATTAACTTTACTGTTGGGTGCAATTTTGTATATGGAAGAATGCTCCAGTGTTTTTGAAAATAAGTACTCCAAATTTCATGGTATTTCTTCAAAATTGACGAAAATATGGTAAATTTTGTAAATCAATGAAAATGGGTAAAAATTATCATTTTGGAAATTTTAAAAATGAAAATTCTTATTTTTCTCAATGCTATACAGTTAAAATATTGTATATTAAATAAATAATGAAAGAACATGATAATAAACAGTGATGTTTATTATATTTTTCATTTTATATAAAAAGGATCTAAAAAGACTATAATTTAAACTAATTTATTATATAATATGTGTTCTGAGCATGGAACTCCAAATGAGAAATATTAAACTTTCTAATATCGTAAACTGTCTTTAAAAAACAAAAACTTAATATTTACATCTTCCTCAGAACTTCTTTCATCCAATACTGCAATTTTGCTATACGACTATGTATGATAATTCCACTATATATTACTTACCAATAGTTATAAGTTCCAAAACTATGACGTTAAAAATAAATTTTTTGAATATATAACTACAATTTCTATCAAAGAGCGAACGTAATTTAGAAAATTCAAATCGGCCATGATAAACACATTTTACTACATACTTTAATACATCATACTTTAAGAAATGTATAAGATTCATTTTTTTTCGCTTTTAAAGCAATATAAATTTTCCAGCAACATGTATAAATTACAATTTTCTACCAAACAAGGGCGAACGTAATATAGAAAATTTAAATCGTATTGTTTAAGAACACTTGTGACAAACATCATGCTACATATTTTAATACATTATATTCCAAGAAGCTTTTAAATTTATTTCCCTTTCCTTTTATAGTAATATCAATTTTTTAACTATATAACTACAATTTTCCATCAAACCAGAGTACTTGTACTGTACAAAATTAAAATCCTACCTCTATTATTCAAATCAAATGCGACAAATATTCTATTAAGTTTTAAGAAATTTTAAATATTTATTTCTATATTTCGGAACGTGCACGAACACGTATCGACAAGGCGGAGGATCTCGACCGTCGCGTCGGTCTGACGAAATCGAGAATTTAAAATCTGGAATATTAGCGCCCTGAACGGCGCGTATGACCGCCATCTTGTAAAAGTGTCTGTAGTGTTTGGAGGTTTAGCGAGAAGGAACAGCAGCTTCGCCGGAGGCTGGAAGTCCTTTTGAAGTGGTTGCAACGGTCCTTGGCAGTCCCTGGGCACCCAGGTGACCTCGTGCGAGGCCAGGGTACCTTCAAGCTGCTAGGACAACCTCACGGCCGACAAACTCATTTACACGCCCGACTATCGCGAAGATGGTGAGCATTCTTACGCGAAGATTTTGCATCTAACCCTGTGACAAAATTCATTTTTCATACCGTGAGTACGTTTTCATTAACGAAGGTGACGTTACCATTGCTTGAGACAGTGGCGTATTAGCCTCGTTGTCCTTGTCAAATAATCCCCTATTAATTCATTGTTATCGATGCTTCCAATCTTACCTATTAGACGAATAGTTCTGTCGCTTGTCAATATTTTTAGGTAGCGTTCGAATTAATGCCGTCGCATCGACGATTTCGATGCGTATTGTCGACACGTTTTTTCACGTTCGTCCCCGATGCTTTTGTATAGTGAAACGATCTAGCATAACCTACGTTTATTTATCGTCATAGAAAAAGGAACGATAATAATGTACGGATTGACGAACCAATTGTTTTTGTTTGGATGCAGGCTTTCAGATCACTGACAGTCCGATTGGTTTCATATTGATATTTGGATATCTTGTATATGTGTACAAATGATTGTAGAAATTGTAATTTTCATGGTTACTCGGGGATCGTGCCTATTTTCTTAATGAGTAACACGACACGGAAAATGTGACATTTACATAGTAACTTAATTAAGCAAATAACTTATAACAAAATATAAAGTTTTATTGCCTAAATTTATTTTTACATTATTTATTATTACTTTACCCTTTTTTATTTTATCACATAGTAACTTTTTGGTATGTGTATAATCGAATGTGTTTGATATAAAATTTTTGTATACTACAATTATATTCTAAAATAAATATTCTATATTTATTTCATTATTTTTTAATTATATCCTTGCATTCTACATATATATATTAGCTGCGTTGTTTTAATATTAGTCATGTTATTTAGAGTTCGGCATCAACGGGTGGTACTGAGGGGTCTAGTCCAGCCTCTAGCCCTGCCTCAGCAACAAGTCTCACAATGGCTGCACCAAAATATGGTACCTTGGTTCCAAATCGCATCTTTGTAGGCGGTATTTCAGCTAATACCAGTGTAGAAGAACTTGCTGAACTTTTCTCCTCTTATGGTAATGTAAAGGCTACAAAAATAATTGCTGACCGAGCTGGTGTTTCCAAAGGTTATGGATTTGTTACATTTGAAACTGAGGAAGAAGCTAAAAGACTTCAGCAAGAGGTTTGTAATACATATGTTTAATACATTTAGTAGTTAAAGATACAACAATCATGGTGGTAATGTGAAATTATTTTGTTTATAGTCTGAATGCATTGTATTAAGGGAAAGAAAATTAAATATAGCACCTGCAATTAAAAAACAACCTTTCAATAGATCTTTGGATGGTGGTTCTGGCTCGCCACCCTCTGTACCTACTAGTACTTATTATTACCCAAATGGTTAGTGTAATTATATTTTATAATTTCATAAATTTAACTTACGAATTAATTATAATTGCATAAATTTTTTATCATATGAAATTTTTTATTGTTATCAGGTATGGGGCTGACATACCAAAATGGCATGACATTTTATAACACAACAGCTCCAACACCAACGACACCGATTGCTCCACCGACCGATCCAGCAACTATTTATCAAGCTACTGGAGTGTTCGGTAAATTTCACGAAAAGCCATAATCGTAATTTTTAGAAGATTGAAATGCCTGTATTAATCGAACGATTTAATTTCAATAATTAGGGCCACAAGCTGCTGGTCATCAAACTTTCACGCCTGTGATGTACCCATGTCCTGCTCCATCTCTTTACATGCCACAACAATATCAGTATTCGCCTATGCCGGTAGGTAACATAACAGATAATAGACTATGCCGACTTCTTTCTCTGATACTCCTTTTTAATCTTGGGTCCCTTGTTCACACCCTATCATATGAATTGTCTATGGGTATAGCTTGTATTTATATTAAACGGTAAATCGGTTGCGGTTTGACAGACAAATGGTTTGATGGGAGAAGCCATACCACCGGCGTTTCTACCCAACCCTCAGCAAATGCCTACTTACGTCCTTCTCGACGCTATACAGTATTGAGGTCTAAAGGTACATGGTCTATGCTAAGTGACTAGCATGCAGCGCATTATCTTTGTGCGTTTTCTTTGTCGGACTTCTGCATGGCCTATCAGAATGCATGCACCAATTATCTTTTTTTTACATAATTAATGATTTGTATTGATAATCTCATATACGAGTTGCGCGTACGAATGAATGTAAATTCGCCATCTAGTCTATAAGTACACATTTATTGTGCGTATGTTGCAATAAAAAGAATTTTATTATCGTACAAAATGTCGCAAGTATGTTGTTTTTCGTATAGTGTGTTGTATTACGGCATAACATTATTGATGATTTCATATTCACTTTTTGGAGCGCGCATTTATGTATCTTTCGACTTCTTCATTCACATTGTTCTATATGTCGTATTATTATATTGTGCAGAGAATATGGAAAGAGACATGTATGACATTCATTGCCTATTATGTAGTAGTCTTCTATTTAAAAGACGAAAAAAGATACAAAGTATAAAATATATCATTTAAATTATAGGCATGTACAAAATGTCGAGGTAAAGTATTTGGTACTTGAGTGTTCTGAAAAAATTATTCGACAGCAGATTTCTATCTTGTAACATGTACATTGATCTTAGTACTTTTAAACGAGATCAACGTACAAGATGATTATATAATGTACGATATTTTCTTTTTTCTTTTATTCTAAAGATAGATCATCCCGGTATATTCTTTGAATAATTAACTAATCGGATGTTTTTCTTTCTGTGCAGTACGAGTGTTATGCAGGGGCAGTTGCCGCCGGAGCTCATCAGTACTTGTATCCAACGAACAACTCGCAGAACAACACTAGTGGCGGTAACAGTAATTCTGGAAGTGGTAACAATGGTACAGGTGCGACCAGTCCACCAACAGGTCCTCCACCGCCTATTCCATCTTTACCCCCTCCGCCACCGACGCATTTCTATCCTCCTGCCGCTCCACCGCCGCATCATCATCCACCGGTGCCTGCAGGTCCTGCGCCTCCTCAGATGGACCACATTTATTATCCTTTCGCAGCTGGGCCCCATCCACCTCCTCCACCACATGCATCCATGGGATTGACCGATCAGCAGCTATTACTTTTCCCTACTGATGCCTCATGTCAACAAACGTCTTCGTCTGATGGTCAGGCTGCTCCTCAGGAGGTAAGTCACTATCTTTACTTCTCTTTTCTTTACTGTTATGTAATAGGTTTCCATAGAATATAGTACAAAAATTTTAATGATTATCAGGTTATAAGGAAGCCTTATATAAGGTAGATCAATAGTCACAATATTCCATTAATTTCTCCTTTAATTCTGATTTATTCTTTCTTGTAGTAAATTTTTAAAGGTTGCATTATATCTAAAAACAAAAGAGAACCATAACTATTTTTCCAACCACAGTTGTGACTATTGGTTAGTCCTACATTCACGCGATTATTTTTTAAACTGCTAAAGATATAAGAAAACATCTCTTTGAAAAGGGATCTAAATACTGAGATGACTTAATTGTTTCGTGCTAGTGTAAATGCAACATCATTAGCGTATATAGAGATGTATCCATGATACATATCATGTAAATCGATCGATTATATTGATTAATTAAGAAAAGAACCAAGCAATGGACGGAAAACTACCATCTATGAAATAAATCGTAGGATTCTCGTTCGACATCAAGCCACTCGGAGCAAGCACATGGTGAAACACAGGCTACTTCAGGGTCAGCTACACCCTTGGTGTCCTTATTGCCCGTGAAATTTCCCATGTCCGGTCGTTACACCAATTATCATCCAATCGCGATACACACCGCTAACTTGTACAGTTCCCAGACATGTTTAAATGAAACTGACGATTGCAGTGGCAATCAGATGCATTGCAGGGCAATCGTATATCATCCGGCAGCCGTTTACATTCCTCACACGCATACACCTCCATTTCATAACGCATCCGGTGGTACCAGCCTGTTGCCGACACCTCCGTCAATATCACAACAGTTATTCGATTCTTCGAACAAGAGTCAGTGTTTCAATTCCAGAGATTACACAAAATCCGGGAACGTGAACGGCCAAAATAACTATTCGAAATCACAGAATCACGGGATCGCGTTGTCTCATCAGAATCCGTTCTTTCGAGCTCAAAATGTAGGGAATTCTCAGCCGTACAAGCATAGTAACATAGATGGAAGCTATAAGTACACGACGCCGGCGATGAGCTCGCGATTCTCCATGCAGTATAACAAAAAGGCGGTTGGCTCGAACGTGGGCTCCCCGGCTTCCTTCGTAGCACAAAAGTCATCAGAGAATTACAACCAAAAATCGTTTGGTTCGAATACAACCAGCGGTCAGACATATAGTTGCACGAATACACAGAAAATGTTCAATCCAGCGGCGAATTTCGATTACGCGAACGGCCGTAAGACTAATAGCGGCGGTGATCAGTATTTCGAGAACGCGACAAAACCGAATAACTATCCTAGCCGTAAAAATACGACGAACTATAGAAACAACGGGGTGATCGCCGGACAAACCGATGGAGGTAACAATTCCAATAGTCAGTCAAATGATAAGTACGTGACTAATATCGAAAACGAGAATAGCAGTTCGCAGGGCGTGCAAGGGACGGAGAATAGTAGTTCGGAGAAACCGGTGAGCCCACCGCCAGCGCCATATTCGCCCATGACAAGACCCCTTCCAACTTTGTCACCACCCACCTCCCAGGTCCAGTTCTACAATCCGGCGCAAAACCGCTATCAGCCATCCTTAGCCCCGTCTCAGCATCAGCAGCAACCACAACAGTCGAACGCTCAACGTCGATACACCATCGCTCCTGCGTTGACCGCGAGCAGAAAACCGACGGAGAAGTACGCGAATTCCAATTCCCAGGCAGCCACCACGACGATGTTACGGCAGAACAAGTACAAGGTCAATGGAATAATACAGGCCGGTAACAAAGTAGCGGACGATAGTCTTGGAGGAGCTGGTGATGCTCCACCAGGCGTTGGAAGAATGCCGATAACACCGCCCGGAACGCCAAGGACTCATCCGGGTCATCCTGCTGGCGACCAAGGTCAGCTGAGCGACGCGTGCCATCAGATGCAAGCTCTGACCCTTTAAAATTCGTTCTCTCGATATACATTAGTAACAACACGTATGCGTACACAGGCTCGATTCGTTTTTCCTCCCTTTCTTCTTCTTTCGGTCCTAACAGTACGTGTAATAATGGTATGTACATGTTTAATATAATAGATTAGTGACAGGTAGATAAAGATATAGTTAGGTAGGTAGACAGATACATCCCGATTTCGAAGCCGTATGAAACAGAGAAAATAATAAATGAAAAGAAATTTGTCGATTCACGGACGATCCCAACAATTAATATATTTTGAAAAAAACCTGCATAGAAAGCACGAATGCGAATGAACACGAACACATTTGAAAATACACGTTTGCTCTATTCTCTTGTGATCTCAATTCCAAATCTATTAAAAAAAGTAAGAAAAGGAAAAGGAAACAAAGGAAAGAACGAGGAAAATATGCAGACTAGATAAAAAACTCCATAAATGTAAATGTAAATTATTGCTCTTCGGTAAATTATTAAATGTACTAAATTGTTAAGCATTTATAAAAGAATATATTATATATTATATATATTATATATATAAGATAAAAAAATATATACGATATTTAAAGATTATTATATTAGTTATGGAAAAAAAACAATATATACGATTAATATATATTATATATATATGTAAATACATATATACGTATACTCAGGTGAATGTGTATACGTATCTACATATATATGTATGTACGTATCTATCGAAGAGAGCAGATATAATTAGAGTAACTTGAAACAAAGGAAATAAGAGAAAATTCGAAGTCAAGCTATATTATTATATATATATCTCTTTAAACAAAAAACCGAAATGTTTAACGAAAGAGACGAAGAAGAAAAAATAACAATTCTATCATAATAGATAATACAGATATGCTACATATTATTTAAAATCTATATATGTTATATATGCAGTATTTAACGTTTATGCGCGATAGGCTCGATAAACCATTGAATCTCACGAGCAAGGCTAGAGTAGGATAGATGGATTACAAACAGACGATAGAACAGAAGAAAACATACAAAAAAAGGGAAGTAATATGGTAACAACAAATAATATGTTATTATCGTACAAAGACGAGCGATTTGTTATGTGTTCAAAGAAAAAAAAATGGTAGTGATGTCGATAAACGATAACGATGAAACGGAGGGTAATAGGGAGGCAGAAATAGAGTTGATTTCATAAAAAAAAGACGGTTGCTCAAGGCACTGCCACATCTCTCAGTTTTGATTTTCTACCTGATGGTAAAACCAGTACTTATAGTTTAATTAGAGTAACCGTGAACAAAACAACTCACTCTCACGCAATTTCGAGGCGCCACAGTAGAAAAAGAAATAATAATACACTGAATTACACTTCTTCTTTTTTTTCGACAAATTATCCGCGCAAGAAAGACGCAGGAGGAAACATTTAAAACTTAACAAACAAAAAAAACAGAAAAAAGGAGAAAAAGATAGAAGGTCATAAAAATAGATGTTACAAAAAAAATGATGAAAAAAAGAGAAAAAGGAGATGCCCTAAATACCCGAAAAACTAATACGATAAAAAGATATATCTTTAAAAGAACAAAAAAAAAACAAGTATGTAATAATGAATTAAATAAATGTGTCGGCTGTGAGCTTCCAAGCAAATAACAATAATTAAATTATTATAATATAAAAGGTTAAATAATATTCTACCTAATTGTTATGAACGTATAAATTTCTTTTATCTATAACGAGAAATTTGTTATTTCATATCTCGCATATTGTAGCTATTATTGTCTATTTAAATGAGGAAAACGAAGAATGATAACGAACCGAAGGTTTATGCGGCTCTGTGATTTAGATGTCGCGGCGAAATATATAGCGAAGTTTATGTAAAAGAGAGAGAAAAGGGAAAGAATAAACAGAACGAAAGAGTAAGAAACAAAAAAAGGGAGAAATATAATTCGAGGGACACGTAAATGAGACGACAAAGGCCTAGGACGCATATAGATTACCCGTGAATCGTTACGAAAAGAAATTAATTTGTTGATAAAAGAAAATGTAAGAGTGCCTTCTATTTGTTTTCGTGATTGTATTGTTGAACATTTGTTGCGTTACGTTCCAAGAGCCTCTAATGTTGTTATAAGAAAAAAAAAGATGTTTGAAGAATGTTGTTCCTCTATTTATTTATTGATTTACGGGCCCCAGCACGGCCCAAAACCAGCACCCAGCGAATTTGAAAGTGTGAAAGTATGCTGTTAGGAGAATGGAATTCGGGAAAGGGAATTTAATTAGAAGCAAGAAGGATTTTAAGGAGATATACAAAAAAGGAATGGTAAAGAAGAAAACGAAAAAGTTTAGTAAGTGCGAATAAAAAATAAAACAAAATATGGAAATATCGCATACGGCATTCGAGTCGCATGTCCCCCTTTTTTCTTATTCATTAATTATTATGATCGTATAAGAATATAAATAAAAAAAATAACGATATTATACGTATGTAATCGAAATGGAAAAATGATAAAAGAAAAAAAAAGGAACAGAGCAGCTCGTTTCGGCACCTATTTCTATGTATGATACACAAGAAGATATCTCAGCAATATACAAATATAAATATATACATATATATATATGTGTGTGTATATATATATATTATAAATATTAACGAACGAAAATAAATAAAAATCGTATACCGAAGGTATATGGAATGCGAGTGCGATAGGTGCGTATTTGGGTGTGCGTGAGCGCGTATCTGGATAGGTGGCTGTGATTATTGCGTGCAAGTTAAAAAGAAAACAAGATGAAAACACAGAGAACATGAGAAAAGAAGACGTTTACGTGTGTAAGCATCCGTGTGTAAGTGCATTAATGTTGTCTCTCTCACACACACATACACACTACACACGCATATTTCATACACGTATACATACCTAATTAAATAAATAAATAAAATAAATATATATATAAAAAAATATATACGTCTATAACGAGAGGTAATACAAAAACAAAAAAAAATAGGTACAATTCTATGTTCAGTTTGGTACTGATTTAACGAGCGAAACGAAACGTGTTTAAAAGCAAGACGAGTCGTTTAATTGCAATTATTATACATGTACTAAATTCAACGTAGAATGGTGCTGATACGATATAAAATATAATATATACTTTGCAAAGTATATTATAACATAAAAGGAAATCTAAGATAGATATTAGCGGGTATGCGTAGTTGAACATAGGAATATAATTGATGTATATTACATACACGGTGTACGTGGTGTGCTTTCTACGATTGTGGATTATTATACGTTCACAATATGTTGCGTGAAATAGGTTTTGCCTACGCATGATGAAAGGTTTTTTGTTATTTTACATGAGCAGCTATTTATTTTTTTATTAATTCGATACTTTAGCCAAATTTCTATTGCTGGAGTAAGACTGGCAATGATTCGGTATTGTTAAGCGTACTTCTAAGATAAATGAACTTGTGCAATCTCGAGAAACATACGGACTAGATTTTTTGTTTTGTTTGCCAATCAGCGATTGCACTATTATATTTTATTGTAATTTGGAAATTATGTATATGGAATTCATTTGAGTTCATTTTTTTGTAAAGTGATCAAATCATATTCCACAATCTATAAAGCATGCCTCTTAAAACACAGAAATTGATGTATTAAGAAAAATAAAAAACATAAATTATACATAAAATGATATGTAGGTTGTACAACAAAAAAAAACTAAGTACTCGATGATAATAAAAAAATATATTACGTATAAGAGATGCATATATTTAAAAACAAAATAAAGACATCTGTGCATGAACATTATATAGATGGAAGAGCCATAGCAAAGAAAAGGTATAGACTAAAATAAGTGTGTCTCTCCTGCAAATATATAATAATAAAATCTCATTAAAAATATGAAATATACAATGCTCCAATACATATATATTGTATTTGTATATTTACCTTTCTCGTTTAGTTTGTTTACTTTTTTATTCTTTCCAAAATAAGAAATAATTGAACTAATGAATAATAATTAAAGAACACGTGTTGTTTTTAAATATAATCGATATTTTATTCAATATTCATTACAAATACATTTTACAATTAAGTTCTATTTACTATCTTAGTCTTTTCACTTGCTAAATAGATAATATAATTTAAGGTATTTGCACTAATACATTGTATTAATTCTATCGTATCACATGATTTATCGTAAAGCGGAAATCTAAATACATAACGGACCCAATACATTGGAATAAACATTTTGTATATTCTAAATCAATAGAAAGAAGCATATAAATTGCATAATCTCTACATCGCATTATTGATGTTATGAGGATATAGTCACACATAAGTTTAACATTGCTCTTAATATTAGGAATTGAATACCTTGTCTTAATAATATATGTAATACCTGACTAAATCACATTATAGTCAATAATTATACTTATTACAGGAAATCAATCCTGATTACAACATACGCGCTCATAGTTTAGAATTTTTTTTACTAAATATTATTTGACAATATAATTCTTAGATATTTTTGAAATTTCATATATGGCAGTGCAAAGGCAGTAACATTAACCCAGTTCTGAAATTTTTTCAAACCTGCCTAATCCGAGTCAATAATACATACAGATATATACCATTTTTAAAATATAAATCTTTTAAAAAGGTATAGAAATATTATGAATATTTAACGCAATTCATCTCTATGTATCAAATAATAAAAAATCTAGTCATATTCAATTATCAAAATGGCTTTGATTAAAAAGTTCCTCAAAAACATGTTAAATGTCGGATGTCTTTAGAAACTTATCTCTAAGTATAAAAATTCATAAAACGGCAACTATAAATATAACAATCTAATATATCGTTTTAATGATTATGCCATTTATAATTCAGTCGTCATATGCGAGGTTAATGCTTGCACACGAGTAGCATTACAGCTTTTGCACAACACATGGTCATCCAAAGGATAGCATCCACGTCCCTCGGAATCAGAGGATAAAACCAACCCACAATCCTCGCATTTGTAGCACTGAATATGGAAACTACGATCTAGTGCTACAACGCGCACAGTTTCCTCTTGTCCTGGTTCTGGCATAATCGGTAACTTACAAACACAACAACGGGGTGCAAATTTTCTGTAATATAAAAATATTCATTCTTATATTTTGTAAAATTAATTGTTTTATTTGATCAAACAAAATGCTACTTACTTGTGGAAACATTCTATGCAATGAATCTGATTTGTAGCGTCTACCGTAAATGGTATACCATCCAAACTTTGCCCACAAACAACACATGTAAAACAAGATGGATGATAAGGTTTACCTGTGGCTCTTAATATTCTATCAAGTATCGGTCTAGTGCAAACGCAACACTTTTCCAAAGTATTCAAATAATCTTCCTCACAATAGGGTTTGTTTTCCAGTGAATAAAAGGGTTTACCTTGTAGATTAACTTTACAAACATAACAACAGAAGCAGTCAATATGAAAAACCTTATCCATTGCAGAACAACCGGTACCTTCGCCTTCAACTTTGCGACCACACTGGGCACAAATCCCATATATATCACTGTCTTCAGCATTATCTTCCATTCCTTGAACTAACAGATCAGTCAAAACGTCCACCTGAAACAAATATAATTTTTGAAGAAATATTTTTTTACAATGAAGGAATTAATATAATAATTTTGACATACTTCCTTAACTGGAGAGACTTTTCCTTGGGGCTGAGTAGATGTAGCAGATCCATAACCAGAGTACATGGAATAATTGCAAGATAATTGTGATGGTGGTCTAGGATTAATTGGTTCGTATATAGATTCATATGTAGAACTGGATTGCGAACTTGGACCATAAATATCATTTGGGTAATTATCAGGTGGAAAATCAGTTTGATAAGTAGCACGTCTAAGTTCGCTATAACTGGATGACACAGGACTTGGCGGAGGCGGTAATTCTTCCGGTGGTGGCGGGAAGGAACTACCCGGCACACATGGAACATATTCTGAAGGTTCTGGTGGAGGTGGTAAGTCATCTGTAATATAATAATTACTTGATTTAGTAAACTAATAAAAATGGCTTTGGTTACATTCTCCATATATCTGACCATTATTGAGTGCAGAAGGAATGTTACAATATGTATTTTCTGGTTTAGAATTCCATTGAATATTGCTGTAGATGATGTCTTTTTCAGTTTTAGTTGTCTTATTAACTGGTATAGATATTGGAGGATCTATATTACTATATACGATATTTCTTGTTGATCTTAAGTGATCTTCAATTGGAACTTGAGGAGCAGGCATATTACCAATATTTGAATAATGATTCTTTTCATCGTATCCATACTTTGGTTCAAATTTCTCCTCTGATTGGTGCACATAAAAATTTTCATTGTTCTGATAGTTTTTAGGAACATCTTTTCCATTCGCAGTGGATGGTAATGAAAAGTCATTTTTCTCTATATTTAGTGGCACATATGGTGAAGGAGAATTCACGTACAAATTTGATGATTTTTCATTTTGGCCAGAATTATTAAGTACTGTACTATATGATGGCACTGATGCAGCCTTTATAGTATAACTTTGTGGTATCTGGAAAGTATTTTACACCATCAAATTCTGTATAACAAGATGATCTAAATAAATTTTATTTTATTAATTTTACCATTGATGTTTCCATATAATAATGGAACAGTCATAGAAAGGGAACAGTCATAGTTATAAAATATTGTTAGCAAAAAAATTATATATTTATTATTACATTCTTATGATCTACTGACCTGTGGTTGTGACTTTTTTGGTTTCGGAGGTACAGCTGGTCCCACTTTTTTCCCGGACTTGATGGTTTTAATGCCATCGCCATGATTAATTTGCAAATTTGCAATTTGCTGTTCCAAATTACTAACGTTAGACATTTTCCTGAAAATACCAACAGCATATAAATTTTTAACTCTTTGTGTTTCTATATTATAGAATATGGATTCTATACTACACATTTACAAATTCGATAAGAATCAATTTAAAGGAAAAACAATATATTTAAAAAATACATATTGTATCTGTGTTCAAGCTAGTGAAATAATATTACCGAAGACCGTTATCGTAAAAAATTATCAGTTGAAAATTATATCTGTCAAGTAGAAGTATAATACTACCTGTCTACAAAATGGAGCTTATACCATTAAAAAAGTCATTATTACCTGGTAAGTTAATGAATTGTATACTCCCTGCAAATTCGTCGTTTTAAGTGTTTCTCTGATACCAAAATCGTGCAATTTTTGGATTTTACGGAGTTGCCAGATATATTTTGTGCTCAACCGTAACACAACTGAATGGCTGACTCATAAATCCCTTATCTTATTGCTTTAAAAATTCCTTTACGGTGACTTTTCCATACATATAGTCTTAACCATAGTTCTCTTTCGCTCTTATGGCACGACATTCAACCAATAATCAGGATACAGTTGAGATGATTACTGTTTAAACAAGAAAGGAATCGTCGGCAATTTTCGATATGTATGAACCAGTTGGGCAATAATTCATTATTGCAATTATTACTTTCTGAACGAATCTGAACGTTTAAAGTACCAACATTACTTCCAAAAAAATCTTACCACGCCCTAAATCGTATGTCACAATACTGCATATTGTCACATAGACTAATTAAATTAAAAAAAATATATATTGAGTATTATTGTCATAAGTGCATATGATGACGCATATTTAGCACTAGGGATTTTGACTTTAAATATTCAATATTTATGACTTTTATGACTAAGAATTCAAATATTGTCATTTGCGATATGAATAACTAACTATTTAATTTGGCATGATTAATTAAGATTAAGATCTTTCTTCTTTTTGGTTTAACTTGATCTTTTTATATTAATTTTTTTTCGAATGAAAGTAGCTCAATTACATAGTATTGCGCGCCATTTTTGAAAGCATAGTTTATAGAAATTACTTTCTTTAATTGTATAATGGTAACAAAGTAATCGAAATGCAATTTTTGGTTTATTTAATTTTGTAATATGCTACTATGCTAGTATTTTAATGTTAACCCTTAATTGTTATCCTTGGGTCATAGATAACCGCAATAATTTACATTAGAATACGTTATAGTAAAACATATATATATATACTTTATTTTTATTTAATATTGCATACTTTACGCGATAGAAAAAATCATTAATCATTTTTATTGTGTCAAATATAAAACATTAAGCAAGAGTAAAATATTTTAAAAATGAATATTCTACAGCAACACTGTCAGTTGATGTTTAAATTTGATTTTGCAATACTTTTGTTCAACACTGCGCGTTTTATGAGTTAATAATTCCACAGTTGAAAACACGTTTTATCGTATAATAAAATTTTGCAGCACACGTGGAAAATCTAAAGAAACAGTTGAAAAATTTATCTTAATTACCACAATTATCCAATAGACTGTAAAAACAGTTGAGTATCGTGCGCTTAAATATTACTGCTCTAGTTTCCCATTTTTTTAACTTTTTTCACGGAACATTGAAATAGTTGTGACATTGCATAAGGTAGAACAAAAGGTTCTCTACCATTGTTATGACCATTTCAATTTATAGTTGGGTCAAGGAAATGGCATTATTTTTTTAACAAACTAGCACGTGGCTGCAAAAGATATCTTTCTCAGAGATTATGATTCTTAATGATCACGTATACTGATAGTGACGATAATTTAATGAATAGATATTGAGAAAATAATGTTTACATCAATATATGTCGTTTACATTAAATTGATATTAATAGGTGTTCAGTCAATATTGTGAGTTAAATACTAAATCACAATATTGTGATGTACATTTATCGAAATTTTCGTAGAATCTCTTATATATTTATCATTTGTTATTATTTTAATTAAAACAAATCAGAATTGCGAATTCACAATTGCTAAGACTTTTGTGGTGACTTGATGAATAGTCAGAAAAGCTAATTATAGATTACAAGTGTTAGATAATTACAGCAGTAACTGTTAGAAAACATTCATCGTATACCAGTGACGTTAGTCAAGTTAAAAAACGTTAAGGGAACAAAGAAAGAAGAATTGTCAAGTTAAAAACGTTAAGAGAAAGAAAAAAAGAAGAATTTAGAAATCAGAATTCAGTAAGAAATTACTCTAATTTTACTAAAGGAAATAATCTACACTTATATGTATAGAGATATCAAACATTTATTTCAAAACGGATTTTCCACGTTGCTCAATCGAAATAACATTTACTACAGTAATTTCTTTTCTAATAGAACAGATTATATTGCAGTTAATCGTAATATGAGATTACGTAGGATCAGAAAATATAAATAAAGTAAAATTTTTCTATTCGTTTGATATTAAATTTTCCTTGTTCATTGGCTTTACCACGATGATTCATGTAGGAATAGAAGATATTGAAGGATTGTTTCCGATAATTTATGCGTTGCTCATTGTCTACGGCTATTCTTATTTTAGTAAATAGGAAATACGATCGAAGATGTACACCTGAATTTATTCGTTAAAAGCTCTTCATCGTTTTTATACTTAACTACCTGACAGTTGAGAAATTACACTTCGTTAAAGTACTTCATTAAGTGGGCTTATATGTATGTATCATATAATTCTTGGTTACTACTGATTGTCCGCTATCTGATATTTAACACAGAGAGAAGAAACATTTGCTTGATATTCCAAGTTAAATATTTGGATTGAAGTGTCCTCAATATATGCCGCAGCCAATCTTACATATGACAATCTTTTGTAATGTTAATATCCCATATTCTTACGAAATTTGTATATCATTAAGAAATACGATTGTTTAAACAAATGTTTTCGCCTACCGATTTTCATAATAAAAAAGACGTGTTCTGGAAAAAAACGAGCAAGAAACTCTTAGTTTATCTAATCGTGCTTGATTAAATTTCGATATCAAGTTACGTGAGAAGCTACAGGAACATATAATTACGTTATTTTTATCAGAGTATCAATTTAAAAAATTAATATACACTAATCATATTACTTAACTAGGATTTTCTTCTTTTTCGAAGAAAACAATTTTCATTTCTCGATCTTTGTCGTCGGTTTATTTACTTATAATGGTTACGAAAAATATTGGCAGATAGCTAGATTTTCCAGGCATATTTTGGTAAGGTTTTATATGTTTCATTTTTATAATATCAAATTATTATATTCATATAAAAGTATTATTATTATTATTATTTTATTTTATCGGCCAAACGGCCTTAAAAATAGAATTTGGTTGGTTGAAAGTACTACTAAATGACATGAAATTTAATATTCTTGGATTTAATTAATTAGTATGTGAATGTTACAATAAATATCACGTATTGTAATTGATAAAGATTTACCAAAAAAACTTAGATCCTAATCAAATTCCCAATGTAAAAGAATGATACAATGAAAAGAAAATATATCAGAGAGAATTCATGAGTATAATATACATCAGTACATACAATGTGTACATCTCGGTCATCAAATGTTTTACTTACTGGAATGATGAATCTATTATAACCATAGCTTAATATCCAATCTCTATCCAATCATATAGACTTCCTTTCCAACAAATGCTTTCGGTAATTATCAAATTAATTCAATAAAGATTTACTGTAATAATATAATTAGATACAATAAGCACGCCTCAACAAGATTGATTAAAGGATTAGAGTTATCTGTGATTGAAATAGTCACTTAGCTGACTCAAAAATTGGATTTAAATCTTAGTCGAATAAAGCAAGTGATAAAAGACATTCTTCTCCTATCAACATAACAGGCAGAGTTGATAATCGAAAGAATGGAGACTGTTTTTCTTAGAGCTTCTACAACTCGAAAAATATTTACCCATATACAAAATTTTTAATTTTTGTTTGTTAAACTTTGATAAGAGGAAACTTTCATAATCCGAATTTTATCTTTTCCCTTAAGTGATCGCTCAAATTCGAGTGCTTCTTAAAGATAGGAAGACAATACATATAGTAAATGAAGATAGAAAAATGAAAAGATGAAGAAAGCATCGAGAAAATGAATGACTTTAATGGCGTAAACACGAATTCATAGAAGCTTGGAATTGCTTAAATACTCATTACATATTAATGATAATGAAATATGTCATGTAAGGGTTATAATAATCAACTATTACGATATATCTCCTGGGGAAATCCTATAATTTTATACGACTGCCTGTATCTCTTTGTACTGTGGCAGTAATAAATTCTCTGTGCATACATATATGTATTCCTATTGTTAGTCACTGACACTGATGATTCGGGCATCCCCGCTAACGTCACATTTGTAATATTTTATGCAGAGAGGGGGAACATCTAAGAAAGATGGTTGTAGGTTGTATGTCTCGTTCTCGTTACTCTCGTTCATTTGCCTAGTCGTTGCCGCAATATTCTCAAATCTCGCAATAGTTAGTGACTGTCAGACTGTAGGTGACTACTGGTCACTACTGGCTATTGTAGTGATCTCAGTTAGCTAATAGTTTTCGTGCTTGGTGTACTGTGTACTGTGCCTTTTTACTTCAGTCATGTTTCTGTTTTAATTATACGGAAGCACGCTTTCTTTCTTTTTTTAATTTTATGGTAATATGACGTTCTATTCATTTTTATATTTATCCAAATGTTTTGTCGGTGGAGATAAAAAAGATTTATGTTTATTTCTATATTTCTTTAATTTCTTTTATGTTATATTTAATTTCTGTATTTCTATATTTCTGTATTTCTGTATTTCACATATTTCATTAAAATATGTCATTCGTATTTGATAAAGTTCGAATACGTATTGTATTCAATGAGACACTATTTAAATCTTTTATTGCATTGATCATCACGGTAATTAAATTATTCGAGTTAGACGGTCATTGAAGTTAACTTTTATATAATACGGTTTATTTTAGTACTATTTTTGTGAACTAATATCGCAATATTGTAATAATACTATAATATTGAATACTTTTAAATATATGTTTAAATACATGAATATATTTAAATTGGTGTCTCAAATGATGTTAAAGTATGTAACAAATTAGTAATTTTTTTCAGAGGAATCTTATCAATATACCATGCAGAATAGTTACATTATCGAGCCTCAGAATGATTCAACATTCGCAACAGTATCTCATGTGCATCAGCAGGAAATGCAGAATAATAAGAGAGCAAATGAAAATACCTGTTTGACACCCAATAACAATCAGACGTACTTTGCTGATGAGAAAATTCACATACCAGAAACAGAAAATGTAGTATATATTCGTACCAATGGAGCTTAAAATAATTAACTTTTTACGTTAATATATGGATTTTTAACTGTATCCATTCTAATGTGGTTTTTGCAGGGTTTCTTTAGTTTTAGAAAATTGTGGGCTTTCACAGGTCCTGGATTCTTAATGTCCATAGCTTATTTAGATCCTGGAAATATTGAATCTGATTTGCAATCTGGCGTAGCTGCCAAATATAAGGTATTTTTTACGTTTTACTCCATGTATGGTTTTTATTTCTTTTTATTTTTTAAATTTATTTATGTTCTTTTTTGTTAGTTATTATGGGTATTGTTAAGTGCAACCGTTCTTGGCCTTATTATGCAAAGATTAAGTGCAAGGCTTGGTGTGGTAACAGGTTTGCATTTGGCAGAAATGTGTTACAGACAATATAAAAAAGTACCCAGAATGATTTTATGGATAATGATAGAGATAGCCATAATTGGTAGTGACATGCAAGAAGTAATAGGGACAGCTATTGCCTTGTCTTTATTAACAAATAAAGTGTAAGTTATGAAATTCTCTTATCTTTTAGATATGATCTATTGTTCTTTTTATGTAAGCTGCTGTTCATAAATAACATATGTATCTAATTTGATTTAGGATTCCTATATGGGGTGGTGTTCTTATAACGATAATTGATACTTTTACATTTTTATTATTGGACAAATATGGCTTAAGGAAATTAGAACTCTTTTTTGGATTTCTTATTACAGTAATGGCTGTCACATTTGGGTACGAGGTAAAATAAATAAATAAATGTGCGCACGCGCGCGTGTATGTGTGTGTGTGTGTATGTGTGAAAATAATTTTATTATTTTTATATTGTAGTACGTTGTTTCTGCCCCACCTCAAGATGAAGTGATAAGTGGAATGTTTATACCTTGGTATAAAGATTATGACAGAAATATGTTGTTACAAGCTGTAGGAATTGTTGGTGCAGTTATCATGCCACATAACTTATATCTTCACAGTGCTCTTGTTAAAGTAAGGATAGAACAAAGAGTATAAGTAATCTTTTTTATGAAATTGAAGAAGTAGGCATTCTGATGTATTAAATATTTGCCAGGTGTTAAATAAATACTATAATATAATTTATAATTTCTAGTCAAGAGACATTGACCGTAGAGAATCTAAAAAAGTGAATGAGGCAAATATGTATTACTTCATTGAAGCATGCATTGCACTTCTGGTATCTTTTATAATTAACGTATTTGTTGTCGCGGTGTTTGCGGATGGTCTTTTTAACAAGACTAGTTTAGAAGTTGTGAGTATAATAATTAAGAATTCTAAATGAAATTTTGTAGTGTAATTATCTCATACAATGGTATTCATACTTCTTTCTTTATATTTTAGTACAATCTGTGTGAGGCTAACAATTATACAGTAGGAATGGAAACATTTGAGGTAAAAACAAAATTAGATTAATACGAATTTGTTTACCTAAAAATTTTAGCTTTCTTATTATATCTTATTTTATTAATTTCAGAAAGTGAATACAACCATCTCGGTAGATCTTAACAAAGGTGGCATATTTTTGGGTTGTGCCTTTGGTGCAGCAGCAATGTATATTTGGGCTGTCGGTATTTTTGCTGCTGGCCAATCTTCCACGATGACAGGAACATATGCCGGACAATTTGCAATGGAAGGATTTTTAAATCTTCAGTGGGCTCGTTGGAAGCGAGTACTTTTTACGCGTATGATCGCTATCATTCCAACCTTTCTTGTCGCATTCTTTAGTGACATTGATAATTTAACTGGCATGAATGATATTTTGAACGCAATTATGACTCTTCAGTTACCTTTTGCAACCCTGCCAACGATAGCATTTACTAGTAGTCCCAAAATTATGGGTGAATTCCGAAACGGATTGTACGTTTCATGTTTTTAATTTTATAGTTGGAATTTTTTAGGTTCGACGACTTTGTACATACTTTTATATTCCAGAACTAATAAAATTGTTGCGACAGCATTATCCGCTGTTGTAATAGCAATAAATATATATTTTGTAATAAATACTGTTCAAGATGATTTGCCACATCACTGGGCGATAATAGTTGCAATTACAATATATTCTATTTTATATCTTCTATTTTGTCTTTATTTGACCATTCATATGGCTGTGAGTATGGGCGCAACTTCTCTTGGTAATCATTGGGTATGTATGCTATTAAGTAGGGTGATTGATTTTTAATTATTGCCGATCATTTTATTATTAACTTTTATTACAGTTCGTAAAAAGATATATTGGAAGTCCTGTAAGTACAACACTTGGATTATCAAACCCTGCAATATATGCAAGGTAAGAATTGTATAGATTTTATGTATAACAAGACTTTGTTAGTTAATTTAGTTAATTGTTTTGTAATATTTACTACCTAGATATGGAAAAAATTGCTATTTCCATTTATATGATTTACATATATTGTAATTAGCAATGTAATATAACAAAGTACGCATTTTGTGCTGCAATATATAGTAAATAACAATAAATGTACTGATAAATTATTTTTATAAAAATTGTGAAAATAATTGTTAGTCGATTTAATGCGCATTTAAATAGTAAAAGGATTTAAGTAATATTCGTAATATGATATTTTAATCTTATGTTTTTTTAATGAATTATAATAACTTGCATGTATATCATGAATTGCTCTCGTGCTTAAGAATAATTCGCTCATTAGTACATCACAATAGTCATAAATAATCATTGTTATATGTATTCATCAAAGTAACAAACATTAGGCCACAAAATCTGTTCAATATAGTATATTTGAAACTTTGATATGTTTATGTAATGTTATCTGGAACTGATTGCTACATGAAATTAATCATTAAGATTCGAAAGTGCGTATATATATGCGAACAACACGAAATTATGGTTATGGTTACACACTGAACAGAAAACATTTTATTTGCAGATATATATGCTTTATTAATATTGTATATGTTTTTTAATAAATACTAACAAACGTGTAACGCAAATTGTGTGCTTGTGTGTTTTTATTGCATCACTTCGTATTTTTTAATAGGATATTTAAATACATTTCTTACATTTTTGATGTATCAAATATGTAATCAATTTTTATCTCATAACCAGAAGAACGAAAATTTGTTTTAATATTTGCACAAAACGTACTTTTCTTATATTCATCACAATCTTTTAAATATTCAATGTATTACATATAGTTAAGATTTCGAAAATTATTCCTTTTTGCATTCATAGTTTCTTCAATACGTCAGAAACATCATTAAGACCATAATCGAGTTTACATCATGAATCTGCATCTAACTACTTAAAACCATATTTCAAAAGTTGCGTCTTCATCTGTCTTCAACCTTATACATGGTATGTACTTTATATTAGATCTATCTTTTTTAATATACAAAGTTTTTATAACCATGGTAAAAATAGAATTAGTATGACAATATAAAAGACTTCTTTCAAATACTTTTATATTCAGGGTTTTACATTATCATTGTAATCGTATTTGTTGTAATTCTATTAATAATCCGTTTTATCACGTGAATGATTAACTTATTTTTGCATGCGCATTTTTAACCAATGCAAATGCGAGCTTATAATATTAGTAAGATTTTCAAAATTTCTTAATAAAAGGTAAGAAATTTGTATAAGTTTTTATTTCAATTAAGTAAAATTTTAAAGTTGGTTTGTTGACTTTTTTTATTAAATACATAAAACTATGTGATGTTTTAGATCTAATTCGGCATTTAACATCCAAGAAAATTGGTCTGGAAGTTTTAACTCGATACCGGAATACTGAGAAAAATCTGATGCAAATAAAACGTGGTAAATAGTATTCAATACTCATGGCTTGTATTCTCATAGAGTTAACATCATAGATTTTAAGATTTTATAAAATTGAAAATGATAAATTCCTATAAAATATACTCACCAAATTGTTTTCTAAAATTAGGGCTTTAACATGTAAAATAAGCGTGCTAATAGCGTGTTAATAACAGAAAAATACGTGATGATCGTATATTTGTATATATATAATTTTATTAAATAAATTAGTCTTATATATATTGTATATAAAAGGGGCTTGTACAAAATATAATAAAAATTTAAAATTTTAATATGTAAATGATATGTAAACTATAGGAATTATGGTATCTAAAAAAGAGAACTAATAAAAGGAGTAAACTGATGATTAAAATATGTAAATATGTAAAGTCCACTGATGCTGTTTATATTATACGTGTATTTGTACTGCTACTTGAGGATAGTCATTTATACGTGTGTTTTGCGATTGTATGTGTTTAATACCTAACACGTATACATCGATATGGGAATCAGTTGTTGAACATCCGCTGTTGAGGACGGGCAACACGCGCTATGTAGAAGCAAGTATGAGATATTTTTATATTTCATGTTATGACTTACAAATTATCTAGAGGAAGATATGTATTCATTTAAAATACCAGTAAATGATCGTGTTTTTTTATAATACTTCATTTATTCATGTTAAAATTTCACAAAAATAATTTGAATAGAATACAATTCATATTTGCAAAATAGTTCAGCTTAAAAAAAACCAAATTCTTGAATTACTTAAAATTTTTCTTTTCCGCCTTAAATATTATCCTTACTCTATTTTGGAAAAATTTAATTTGTCTTGTAATTTCTCATTTAAAAAAAAGTTTCAAACGTACTTTTATATAAACGATAATACAAAAATGTAACAACGAAGTAGCTGAATACACATTTCCTGTTTAGAAGTATAATGTTTTAATTGTTGTAACTTAATGGAGTATGACTAGATATTCTTTCAAATACCACAGATAAATATTATCCCTATATTTTACATCCAATTGTTTAGCATCAAATAAAAACTAAGGTACCCTGAGTTGATAAACCGTATTCCAGAATTTATTACTTTTTAATCGTCATTTACTAATAAGAAGTATTTTTAATATCTCAATTTTTCCGAATTAATTTGTAGTCTATTTACGGTCATCACAGATAATTTTTTTATTCATATTATGCATAAAACTCAATTTAAATAATATAGTACTTTACAATCACAAAAGTTATTGAGAATCTTATACCCTTTTAAAACTCATTATAACAGTCTTTGTTTTCAACAATTCATATATATAAATAGTACATAATGTTTTTTTTATCGATCAAAATCTGCAAACGATTCTTACATTGAATCTGTCTGATTATAAATTGAAATATTTTATCACCAATAAATAAGTACAAACATTATAAAATATAGAACATCTTTTCAGAAATACTTTATGCAACTTATTTATGCGACTTATTTTTCGTATCGATAATTCAATCCTTGATGTATGTAAAATCAAATAAGAATTTGCAATTTATCTTAATTTTTGTTAATTATTAAATTATGAAAACATTGAATATCATAACGAAAGCAATATGTCATTTTTCCATAGTATTATATCTAATTATATAGGTTCCGTTGTCAATCGAAGATAATATTGATTATGTTCCCGTTTATAATGCCAATAAATAAAGACAATTATAGATAAAATTAATAAAACTAACATCAATATAGAAGATGTCAGTATTGCTGGAACGAAACAAGGATTAAATGAAAAAGTAATTCTTACTTTAGTACATAAAAAGTATATCTATATTGCAGTAGAAATTTACCAATAATTGCTGTTGTATTCATATTATATCCAAGTTGTTCCCACTCCATTGCACATTCTTTTTCCCAATCTATGGGTACAACATCTTTTGTTAGTGCAATAAATTGATTTAAAGGACACATTGTAATACAACCAGGAAGTGTTAAAAGTTGTGGTTCTTCACTAGTATTTTTATATGATATCTAGAACAATATATTTAATCAATAATCTTATATCATGATCTCCAATTTAATTATTATTTTAAGCACTTACCGTTACAAAATATTGATCTTTTAAATTTACTCTTAATTCTACTAAAATTGTAGCAGTATATGGTGGGCAATGTGGTTCAAAAACGTTCAGAGTCATTAGCATATTGGCTATAGTTTCATCATGAGCACTATACATCCATACTTTTCTATCAGGTACCAAGGCATTTTTCGACTTTTTTTCCATGTGGTCTATCATTTCTCCAAGTAATGTTCCTATGTTTTATATTTCCCAAATTATACATGGTCTAAATCTTTTACATAATAAAATGAATATTACTTACCTGATTTTAGTCTCTGAAGTATTCTATTATAGGCGTTAATTGTAAAACTTTTTACAGCAATTGGCATAAGTTTATCTGGATATACTGACTTTGTCCATTCTGGCAATGTTTTATTATAAAGACTCTGTAATAAGTTTAGAGTACATGAGGTATATAAAAATACTTATTAGCAAGTAAGAAGTACAGAATGACAGTAACATAGTTTACCTCAATAAATAATGTATCATACAGTTGTTTAACAGATATCAGAGATGAAATTTTGTATCCTGTTTTCTCTGTAAGGTATACATACAATCTCTTATTTTCTTTATTTATTTTTTGGATTGCTGGAGAATTAAGAACTTTTTCCAGTTCGTAATCATATCTAGAACAATATTTTTTTGCAGCCAAAACATTATCTTTGTCTTCAGGAATAGTATGCACTGGAATAGGCATCCACTTGATATTACTCCACACTTGTTTACCAACTGGAGGATAAAGTCCAGCAAGATGTGATTCAGCTGACATTAAGGTACGATCTACATCTGTACTTTGAATATAAATATCATGTGGAGAATATAGGTCACTTAGTAGATGTGAATAGCGTTTGCGGATCCAACGACCAAGTAGTAGATGCTGATATTTTCCAATCTGATATAACAGACATATGTGAGTGCGGACTTAAATATTTTGAAATTAAAAAGATTTTAAAATCAAACAAAAATTCGCAACAGCATTAAATGCAACAAAAGTAATATATTAAAGAAAAAATCATTAAATAATTAAGCTATATAACAATTAAGAATTACATACATTTGTCAATTGGCCATATGGGACTTGCCACATACTTTCATTGTTATAAGGATCATTTGGATATGGTCTTATGGGTGTTCTATCTCCATGTCTGTATAACTGCAAAATAGATTGTAATTATTTTTAATAAACAATGACAAAAATTATTATTATAATTAAGATGGTTATAATATCTATTTCATATTCCTTTATGAAGAAAATAAATTTCATATACATAAATAATAAATTAATTGTAAATTAATTTCATAATAAATACATTTCAATAATACGAATAATCAAAATATAACATATAAATATTATTTTTATTTTTTAAAAAAGCCTACTTTAACTTACAACGTTTGCGAAAACAATAGTTCCAAAATCTGTATTTTGAGCATGTGACAAATCCATAAGAAGGAGAGCCAGAATTATTGAAACAAACATATTCCTTTTCATATTTTCAATATGTCTGATTCACACTTTCGAACCTCTAATAAGAGGCTTCACATAGAAAATTGAATAAGACAACAATCTATTGATTACTGCAACCTGTGGAATACTCTAAACTCTAAACGTTCCAACGTCTGTTATTATGACTTATACGTTACTTTCGTCAGAAGTTGTATGAGTATAAAACATATATAAAATGCAAATCAAATGATTTAAAAAGACTCTAATGTTACAAAATTCTTAACACTTCATTGCTGCCAATATCGCTTCCTAACCCAACCATTCTTTGTTCGCATTGTATTGAAATAAGAACAAGGTTATTTATACAGTGGTACTCATATTAAAGAATGTTTAAACTTATTTTATTACGTTATACTCATTTAGGATATCGATGCCCTTAAAAATTTTAGATTTTTAATATGTAAAGCATAGAAACAAAATTCTAATGACATAATGATAAAAATTGAATAAGACTACAATTGAAGACAATTTGTAATTACGAATACTCATCATTATGCTTTATTTCGTAATAACAGTAATTACAGGCAATTTGTATTAACCATTATCTTATAATATGCTCGGTCTAAATTAAAATTTTATATAACATTTTACTTTAAAAGACAAACTTATTTAAGAATTATAATCTACAAAGGTATACTGTCAGAGAAAAAATCTTCTTTTAACAAAATTTATTTTAGGTCAATGAATTAGGTACAATTGAAAAAATGTAAAATACGGTTTACAGTTTTACAGCTTGCTTGTTTTACTAAAATTGTACAAAGTGAAAAATATTACAAAAAGACAATTGTTATTATGATAATTCCATTGGTTAATAAAATACTTGTAAAAAATAATTAGAAATAATAATTATTACAAATACAAGTAAAAATTATACATTTTTATACAATATTTGTACACGATTTCGTGATATATCTATTCTCAATTTAAAATTAACTGAAAAAAGTGAAAAGAATACTTTATAATATTATTTAGAAAGTGATACTATCCTAAGTAAATTATATTTTCTGTTAAAAAAGCTATACGTTTCAATAAATTCTATCTTTTTTTTGCTTTTAATCTGAATGTACAATATAAAATTTGTATATAATCTTTTTTTCTATATTACAATATATGAATACACATTGCTATTTATGATACACAAATTATCTTAAGTATATATATATAATATATATTCATATATTATATATATATATATAATATACATTCATATATTATATATAATATGTATATTCAATCAATCCATTGATTTTTAACATATAAACATACAGAGAGCAATCAAACTATCTTCAATTCTCTCATGCTTAAAATAAATAAACTTTTCTGTATAATCACTGTACATACATTTATATGTGAACAGTTGATAGAACAAATTTTTAAAGTCTTGCATAACTGATTATGTCTTCCCAAATGTAATTTGTACGAATCAAGAATCACATAGTAGTTTGGCCATATACATATTTAGATTGTAGAAATTTACTTGAACCATCTTAAAAAATGTTTATATTACTTGAATTCAATACTAATTTGAATTCAACATCTAATAGTAAATAGTGGAATATATTTCGAGTGAAGTAATATGGTAATGTTTCAATCACAGCCTTCGCTGACGATAACGTTGTGTTAAAGAAATAAAAAATTGCGCAATGAACGGCCATACGATTAAGATAATGAATAATCGCGGTGAACACTCTGGTAAAGGCCACCATTTTGGGTATGAAGTTGCTGTAGGCTGCTTCTACAAAAATGATATACCATTGAAAGAAATAGAAATATGATAGAAATGTCGTTTTATTGTATTTACACATACTATTGAAGGCGCCAATGCCTGTAATGTTTGACCTTCTAAACTGCGCACTCTGGCCGTTATTCTGTCTAAATCTCTTTGTAAGTTTTGCATAGTTGTAGCTATTTGATTAAAAAATACGTCGTTGGATTTTTCATCTTTTTTAATACGTTGTTTACTTTTTTCTTGCTTATTTTCTGTTAGTACTTCTGTATAACCTTTTGTATTAGTGTATCCATTAATTAATTCTGAAGAGTTCTCTCTTTGAGCAACTAACTCATTAACTTTATCAGTAGAAACATTTAAACCATTAACTATTTTTTGAGTAACAGTGGTTTTTGTTGTGTCTTTCAGTATTCGTTCCGGAGCTGACTATGAATAAGAAAAAATAATTTCAGTTATAAGTTGAAAATAAAAGTATGTCCAATACTGTGTATTGTTTATAATACCAGTAGCTTACTTCGACGGTATCTATAAATTCGTCTTCGCCGTCGGTATCTAGTGGACTTGCACTATGGCTAGTAGCTGGGCTGGTTTCTAAACTACTTGCAATGTGCCGAGTCATGTTACAACCTCTATGTGGTGATGTTTCTCTTGATGCTATATATGAAAAACTTATTGCAAGAATTAATTTGTTTTAAACTTCTCCATTCTTTGAGTGTTGGCATTGAATATGTTCATTGTTGACAAATTATCAGACCAATAAATGAAAAATAAAATATATCTTTACAAATACAAACCTAGGGGAGAACCTGATAATGGCATTCCAGGTTGTGAGCGCATACGTTCTAACACAGGACCAAGAAGCAGTTCTAAATCTTCAGGAGGGACACTTTCACAAAATGAATCTAAACTGTCTAGAAAATTAGCCACTTTGTCTGTATAAGACATTGTTTCTACGATCTATTAAATTATAAATATGTATTAAATTACTGTTACTCTATGACACTCAATAAAATTATAATAGTTTCTATAATCAACCTTTTTTAATTCTTCTACATAGTTATTCATAGCTTCTGTTCTACTCATGTTGCCCAAGCGTGTCCAAGCTTCCCATTTTGCTTTTTTAACCACTTCCCAGAATGCTGGCTTTGGTTGCTGACATGATCCTTCTGTTGCTTGTTTATAATATGCATAAAAACGTAGCATAACTTCATTGCTAGGTTGATATGCACCTGAAACATAATACATTATCAATAATATGATTATTAATATAACTTTATTAGTCTATAATTTTAGTTCCATATGAAATTACAATATTTATACTTCCTGCATTTAATGCAAAAAAGTTTATGTTTCTTCATTGTTATTTGAATTAATTACAAGGTCAATGACTTGATAACATTTTTATTGCATGACCTTTGGTCAAAGAATCAAGAGATAATATGCAAATGTATTCATGAATTAATTATTATTAATCATAAAAAATATAAAGATATTAAATAAATCCTTGTAACATTATGTATTACTAAGTTCAATTAATAAAAGATTAAATATTTAATTTCTTAAATAAATATTTACTACGTTTGTAACAAAAAATTTATGTCACTGATAAATAAAAAAAATTGATGATACAGCCTTGGAGAATTATAAGTATATTTGTAATTTATTCATGAAGGATATTTCAGTTTCAAACATAAACTGCAATTTATCCATTCTACTCTGTTAGAAAGTGAAATGAGAACACTCACACATACACTTGTAATAAATGGAAAGTATGTATACATATTTATGAATTTAATCATAAATATTTATGATTTAATGATAAAAATGTACGTTCGAGATAATATCAAAATCTAATCTTTTACTTGCATAAAAGCAAAGAAAATTTCTTTTTTACAAAGCTTATATTTATAAATTATCTGCAAAAACAAAAATTCAAATTTATTCTTTTAACAATTATAAAAATTTATCCGACATATTTAATGCAATTTTTACCAGTAAATAAATGTAAACATAATGTTTGTTATATAATGTAAATCACATATAAATAAAAAACGCTTATTATTATTCTATTTTGTATCTAATTACAAATACTCGGAAGTATAAAATTAATGAGAACATACTTCAATAATTCTGAAATTTAATATGTTAGAACATTATTAATAATCTGAATATATTGAAGGACGGTATGAAACAATGTTTTTGTTTTCAGTCTCAACGAAATAGATAGGTAAATACTTTACATGATTGCACGAACTTTGTACGATTCTTTCACGTTTTCGCATAAAAACTAAATCTCATAAATGTATTTGCTGCTAATTAAAAAAACCAGTTTAACAAGTCTCGTACAACTGAAAAAAATGCTGAGGAAGAAAAAAAGAGTAAAACATATAACATATAACAAGTTTCATATCAATGTCATAAAACGCTTTGCATTAAATATAATACAACAATGATGTACGAGACGATGATACGATTAAGTACATCACTTAAAAACATCGACTCGAAGAATGTTATTAATTATCATAATTCATTTTGAATGTCTTAGAAAATTTACCATTCTTTGGTAAATTCCTGATCACATTAACAGCCGCCTGAAACTGTTCTTCCGTCGTCATGGCAAGATCTGCAGTCTTTGAACGGATAGATATTCACACTCACTTTGTTATAACCTTATTTTTTTTGTTAATTATTGACCACCTTTCAATGACTCGAAGTATTTGTTTTCGATGTAACAAGCTAAAAAACTAACTTGATGTTCTCTAAATTAAGTGGACAATTAAGTTAAAAACGAAGCATACAACGAATGACAGATCACCGATTGATGACTGGCGATCGTCCGGTGATCATATACGCATGATGGCGCATGCGCGTTAAATGATCGTCGACCAAAGTTTAAACCCTTCCTTTTCGCTGTTTGCCACCGCCAATCGTCACTATCAGATATATATACACCAATGTACCAATTGCCTTTGGGATGTCACGAAAGTAAGATTTTTTTTTTATTTGGAAGAAAATTACAATCAATTCTAAAAAAAAAAGAATTTTAAGTAAGTTTTTCTGGCGTGTTACAATGTCATGAATATAAAGAGTTTATTGTATGTTTGATTCTAATTGAATCTAGTGCTTAAATCTAAAGGATAATGTTTTTTTAGCCTGCGGATCTGATCCGACGTGTCAAGTAATTGAGTAACTAGAGGGTTTAGGTGGTTGTTAACTCGTGTGCTATATCTATTGCTGAATTTGGATATTTCTTCTTTGACTGTGGGTATCTTGAGGTCGCGATGTATTGTTTCGTTGGTACCAAGATGCATCTAATAATGTTCTTAATGTTTTAGATTATAGTCGTTGGAGTATTTCTATGTTGGAATTACTTGCTGTTTCCCATAGCTGGATTCCATAGGTCCAGACAGGTTTTAATATGGCCTTGTATATCATTAGCTTACTTTGCATGCTTAAGTTGGAACGTCGGCCAATGAGCCAATAGAATTTTTTAATTTTTGATTTGATTTGTTTCGATTTATCAGTGATGTGTTGTTTCCATGTCATTCTTCTGTCCAGAATCATGCCTAGATATCTGACTGACTCTTTGTTTGGGATTGGAATGTTGTTTATCGTCACTTGTGGGCAGGTTTCTTTTCGCAGCGTAAAGGTTATGTGACTAGATATATTTTCATTTACTTTGAAGTGCCATTTGTGGAACCACTCTTCCATAGAGTCGAGATCTCGCTGGAAAGTCAAGGAGGCAATAATCGGATCTGAGTGGGAAGCTAATAAAGCTGTATCATCAGCAAATGTTGCTGTGATTATGTCTGTTAAAGTTGGTAAATCTGCAGTGTAGATGGTGAACAGCAGAGGTCCGAGGACAATGCCTTGGGGTATTCCAGCTTCTATTGGAAATGTTGTGGTTATAGCGTCTTGGTATTTTACCATGAATATTCTGTTGGTTAAGCAGGATTTTAAAGTGGAGTAGTAGGCGTGTGGTAGGTTTTTCTTTAGTTTGAATAAGATTCCTTCATGCCATACTTTGTCAAATGCCTGCTGGATGTCTAGGAATACTGCTGTACAATATTTTTTCTTCTCCAGGTCTTAACAATAAACATTTGTACTTACATTTATAACTAGAATTATAGCAAAGTATGGAATAATAATAACTTAATAATGGATTGTTGTATGAATATACATTATGAGCAAATGGAAGCATAAAATATATGTAGTACACGTAATAAATTTTGCTAGTAAATAAATAAAACATTTATTGCTATAAAATTATTAGAAAAATGTGTCTCTAACATGAATAAAGCTATTTTACAGTATAAGAATAAATTAAAACTAAATACATTTCTGTTTATCTTTTGCAAAGATAAGTGTACATTTCATTTCTTTACAGATATATCATATGTTATCCATTTTATATACACATAATGAAACTATTCATATAAACTATATTATATGTATATAAATGTGTACTATTATATTTTATGTAGTTATTAAAATAGGATTATAGGATTACAGAATGTATAAATATCCGAGAAATATCAAATAATGTATGGGTGGTACAATAAATACAAATACAAATATATGAATAGGTACCATGTTTCATATATAACTATTATTCTTTTTTAGAATTGATTGTAATTTTCATCCAAAAAAAAAAAAAAAAAATATAACTATTGTCTTAAATATAACATAAATTTTTAGTTTCCATAAGAAATCAATAATTAAAAATGTATACAATAATCCATTCCAAACATTTAATTTCATTACTATGTAACGAAAAATAATATTTTTTTTGGTTATTATATCTTTTTACATTATATATTTTTTCTAATTAGTGAATTGCTTTGTAATTTTAAAACAAAAATTACAACTTTATATGCTTATTACATCGAAATACCTTGTACTTTTAAGTTTTATAAAAATCTAGAAACTCTATAACTTGATTCTTAGCAACTTCTTTATACCAATAAGTACTATGAAAAAAAAATATGCAAATCAGGTTTTTGATATTCGTATGTTTAAATAAATATTGTTAATCTTTTTAGGATAAAGACCATTTTCACTGAGGTTGGGCATGTAAAGATACCACTTTGTCTTTACTAAATAGTTTCATTTCCATTAGATACACAAAGAATTCTACTAAACATTTCCATGTTGTCTAAATATTGCCTAAAGGAAGTACGGTAATTATATTAATAAAAATATATATCATTATTTGGTAATTCTATTAATAAAAATATATATCATTATTCGGTAATTATATTAATAAAAACATATATCATTGTTATCTTGAAGCATCCTTACATTAACATTAGGTATTTTACCTGCCATTTGTATTACGTACAAGGTACTAATAATGTATGTATGATCATGCGGAGGTTCTTCCTACGGGATAACTAATAATATTTGTAGGATTGAGGCAGAACATTGTTCTCTATAAGGATTATAATCTAATAAATAATCAATATCATTAACTAAATTGTGAACAATATATACCGTCGAATGTGTAAAAACAAGAACTATTATTAATTATATTATAATTGAGAAATATTCATTTTATATTTATTTTTCGAATTTCAAAATGTTTTGCAGACTCTGAGAAACCAAACATATTTTGTACTGTACATACTTTGACAAAGGAAAAATCGGTACTTTTAGCTATTTGAGTCGCAAGTGCTGTTTTCCCACTATGCCGCAGGCATAGTAGTCCTCTGTAGAAGGATATGTACATAGAACAGTCAATCACAGCATGGAGTTTGTAGGTAAATGAGTTTGGGTTAGTATTTATTTTCCGGCCGCCGTCAGGCATTATGTTAATACGAGTTAATTTTTGGTAAATTTAACTACAGCTAGGGATGGTACACATACTCAAAAAATAGAATTAAATTGGCGGCCAGCAAAGAACTAGATCCGAGGGGAGAGTCACTTCTATGATGATATATTCGCCAATCCTTTGCGTGGCAACATATTGTGGCATCTTTGTGGCGACGTTCTTGCATCACAATAACATGAATTTGATTTGTTGACGGAAGCGATCCAGAGACAATACATTTTTGAACGAGGTAAGCGGAAGCTGAGAGCATGTGAATGTTGATCTGTGCGGAGCAATCAGATGATGGATAAAAGCAATATGACATCAAAGTAGAGTGAGGCTTTGCCAGAACTTTTACATAGTCACTGTGATAATTATAATTTTTGAACCAGTGGATTTTTCGCTTGAAAATTTGCATTTTCGAACCTATATATGAAAGCTATAAGATTGTAAAGAAGTGTTAATAATTTATTGGCCTCTAAAGTAAATTTTAATCTCTATATAAATGAATGTTGAGAAATTTATATTTTATACGTGAATTTGTCGTAAAGAATATCTGTCTTTAAACAAACTCATAATTTTTACAATTAATCAATATATGTTCTGCGAAAGGTATCATTCGTATTTTATTTTATAGATTAAACTTTCCTAAGTTATAGAAATGGTTTCACTCGGTCGCGGCTGCGGTCGTGGATGAGCTTTATATGATAAGAACTCATTACCAAAACCAGGAGGATCGTTATATGCTGATGATACGACTTATATGAATCTATACAATGCCCGAGCCTTTTTACCATTGCGGACGCGTGGCAGATATACCTGCCCGAATCTGTTCACAGTTTCGGGACACTTATTTTGAAGTGGCTGACGTATGTCTATTTTTCTGAGCGATAATCTTATGCTTATTTATGCATGGGTATAGTAAACCAAATAATATTGTGTTTTTGAGGAAAAAAAATTATAGATCTTTAGCGATGAAATCTCATCTTTCGTTTAATGTAAACTCGTGGTGTAGGATGATGGTCGAGTCGGAACGAATTTCAGTCTTTCAATGGCTTTGCCAGACGAATCAATAAGCTCTTTATATATTTTTTGCGAGATGATACAGGAAGAAGTAAAAACTGTGTGGTATGTTCCAATCGGAAAATCAAAGGTGGAAGAAGCCAATCATCGTACTATTGTGCTTCTTGTTCGGCTAAACCGGCTTTGCGCATGTAGGCGATTGTTTTGAAAGATACCACACCATACAAGAATATAAATCGAATGATACATAAATATAGCAAAACTAAATATGTTTTCTTGAATATTGACAAAAAATTTTGTTGTATTTAAATAAAGTTTTAGCTTTTATAACGCAAACGTTCAACGTGTGTATTTCCTCAACTGCCCGCGCCAATACCTCTCTTGCACAGTGACGCTCGCCCGCCGAGCGGTTCCGTCCGCAAAGAGTTAATAAATATGAACTAACAGAGACTGAGGTAATAAGACTGGTTATATATTGTTTTTATCTCAATGAACTTCTAAATGTACTAAACATTTATTTGAAGAATAGTTGTATAATATTGTCGATGAAACTTTGATGTTTCAGCCAATACTATTTTCGTGCTGTAAATTAATTACAGTGTAAGCATAAAATTGTCAGAAATATAATTTTTCTGATTAGTTAGAGTAGAATAATCGAACGAAGTACATGTGAGGTTTATTTGTTACGTCCCGTTACTTTTCATGGGACGTCCGTTTCTAGGTCGGGGCGGCCACTCGCGGCGCAACCGTACCTAGTCGCACCGCAATAAACAGCAGGCATGGTAATAAACTCATAAAACATCAGAAAGGTGGGCTTTTTCATTTTTCCCGGGATTTCCATTCGTAAATGATCGGTGGTGGGGTGACCCGTGACCACCCCCGGTTCAGTATAAATACTTCCGCTCTTAATCTGAGTTCAGGTCAGTTCTGTTCAGTTCCAGTTCCAGTTGCTCAGTCAGAGTTACACGGTTACACGGTATAGAGTCGCAGTTATCGAGTTACACAGTTGGCAGATGCGAGTCACACTCACTGCGATTAACATCGTAGTCTCGCTAATCACTACTTGAGTCAAACACATCTAAACCATATTGTAACCAACATTACATTACAACACCGTAACTTTCCACGGGAAGTTCTACGAACATTTATATTATCTGCGAGACAAGTTGTTGGAAATACATAGTGCATTATAACCTGTTAATCCAGTGTTATACTTATTTAACCACCTCTATTATCTTAACAGAAATAGGGGATCGATCGGTTCATGGTGTCGATTATCAAATCGCGTCTCCCCGCGAATCGGTCGAACAATCAATATTTATTAGTAAAAACAAGTATTTCACTACATATTAAATGTTTTATACTTAAAATATATTATATGAAAGTATGTAATATCGAATTAATGTATTATTTCTCTGATAGTCAATTAGGATTGTAATTTATACATAAAATGAAAATCTAATTTATGTGAGCATTAGGAATATTTTTTGCATTTAAAGTAAATAATAGACGATATAATTTTCAACAAAATGGAAGCATTATTTTTTATTCTTAATTGTTTTCGAAGAGTAAGTTATATATTAATGTAATTTGTTGTGAATTATTGTATACTTTTCTATATCTTTAAAAAAAAACATCAGTTTTGTAAGAGATAGAGATTTTTAGTAATGGCGTTCTTAATAAATCGAGTAGAGAAAATTAATTACTTTCTCGATTTCCCTGATTAATTTGTAAGTTTCTATAATTGTTATACAAAGCTAAATTATTCTAAGAACCTTCGCAAACAACTTTTAAAGGCAGCTCCTTTTTAACAATAATTTTGCGGAGTGTCTGAGTGAAAGCGACGACTTTTTAATCAATTTTGTTTTTTCGTATAATTAATCTGCATCCTATGCGTACATACTTGAAAGTTTATATTTTCGACTACGTCCACGTACAATTTTGAAGTTTCTGTTTGCATGTTCTTGGTCAGTATAATGGGCCCTAATCTGTCTCGATATGATTCTCGAATCTTTCTCTATTTTATTTCAGGTAATTTAAAGAAATCTTTCATCATAATTGGTGTCTATGTGTCCCTCTACGCGAGTACAGAACACAGTGCACTGAGTTTTCGTGCGGAAATAAATTTGATAAAAAGCAGGATTTCCGTAAAACCAAGCTTAACGGTGACGATTCTACGGTTGGTTTCACATGTACGTTCCTAGATAACAAATTGGGTAGAAAATAGTTTGATGTGCTTACCGATAGTCGTGTTATTAACTTTCGATTTCTTTGTTTTATGGGTTACAATCATACTCCAATCATTTTCTTCTCTTCATTTCAATTACATTTTTGGGTGAAATATTCACTGCAAATATGAAAAATATGATTTCATTATTTGTGAGTTCGCGTAACGCTTTGCTTGCTTTCGCGATTGCAAAATCTTATCATCCTCTTTTAGATTTTCTTAAACATTGTCGGTGAAAAATTTGTGTATCTATCGAATTCATACTATTTGCGTGTTATTTCCGGCAAACAGCAATTCAACGATCGATAAAAATGCAATAAATGTATTGAGCTTCTTATTCTAATTTCACAACAGCTTCACTCTACCTAGGAAGAAAAGATTGTTGTAAGGTGAATAAACCTCATAAAACTATGACTTATATTATCTATAAAACGTAAATTAGATATAAGCTACTGTATAGTTACTTTAAGATTCATTTATCATTTGTAATTTTTCATTTTATTATTTCATTATGTATTTTCACCATATATAAAAAAAGATAGTATTCATAAATGAACTAAGTTTATTCAAACACGTTATTTTTACGTATTAACTGTTTTATCTTTCGTACGTTGATAAAATGAAGTCTCATTTTTTGGATGATATCAGGCAGACGTGCAAATACAGACTAACTTTTTCATACTGACTCTCCTAAACAATTTATTACCATCCAACGTATGCTACCCATGATTAGAGTTTCAAAGCCGGAAGAAAATTGTACCAACTTACATGTCGTTCCTACTACTTACGACATCAATTATTAATCAGATCATAAATTGAAAATAGACGAAATGAAAAGGAATATGTACGAAATGATGACAGCAATAGAAGAAATGCTTTATTTTCTCTTCGGAATTACAAAGCTCCGTTTCTGATATAACAGTTCTTATTCTGATAACATCAGTGTTGAAAATAATTCGGCTGAAGAGGAAAAACGAATAAAACCTTATGTTTTAGTATTTAACCTATAATATTGGCATAAAAAATTCCCTATTGGGGAACTTTATTAAGATATATACGAGGAATACTTTTAGTCGTAGACGTATTCAATTTCATATGAGCAGAGAAGATGAAAGAGCTATCAAACACATTCGATTATTACATACTACCGAACAAGATCCTTTGTAGTATAGTTGGAATGTGGCCCATCGAACAGAAAAGTTCGACGTGTAGCAAAATATTTTCATATGTCCGTTTGACATTTACGCTAATATCACTCATTAGTGTTTTTGTGCCCGAAATTATGTTGATAGCAGTGAATTGGGGAGACATAGAGATCCTAGCAGGTAAGTCTCAGTAGAATTGACTTATATCTGAGATTTTTTTGAGCGACCTTCTATCTTCTGGGAGAATAATAAATTAAATTCCTTCTCGAATTAGGGGCAGGAAGCGTTGTAACCACGCTCGGACAAACGTTGTTCAAAATGTTTTACCTAATAGCAAGAAGAGAAAGATCGTATATGCTTTACCACGAAATAAAAAGTTTGTGGGATACTGCGAACGATTCGAAAGAAATACAATCTTACATACAGTTCGCTTATTGGGCACGTATTTGTACGATAGTTTTTTATTCATCCTGCGTGTGCAATGTGATCACTTTCTCTAGTGCTGCAGCTGTTGATTATTTTAGATTCGACTACAACGCTAATAGTACAAGTAACAATCGACATTTACCTTTTATCGTCTGGTAAAGATAATATTTTCTACTTTAATTTTCTTCATCGTTGATCACAAAGCGAAACTAATAGAAATATATTTACTGCAATGTTTAGATCATAAAATGTTTGTTATCGATAATGTTTATCTTATTTTATTTAGACCTAAAATTTATTATTTCTCATTCATTATGCTTAATCTCGTTGTTAGGTACGGCACAGACATTTCAGCATCTCCCAAGTTCGAAATTGCTTTCATTTGTCAACTTTTATCAGCCGCGTTATCCATCTCTTCAATCGCTGGTTTGGATTGCTCATTTATGACCACGATGTTACACGTGTCTGCTCAATTTAAATTAATCAATACCTGGATCAGTAATATAGGAACTGAAATAAATTGCAATCCAAATTACACGCGAAGGATAAAGGTAGATCTAACGAGATGCATTCGACATCATCAGCGAATAATACAGTAAATATTTTTCTAGTTCCAATCCTGTCTTATTTCTGATTTTATTAATAAAGTATTTGTAATTAATATTTTGCATTACTATTAAATCGTACCGATTTCTCTTCAATTCGTATGTTTGATGATAGTACTACTTTTATACAGTGTGGTGAATGAGGTGAATAATTTATTAACACCCATCGTTTTCCTGCAAATTCTTACTAGCGGAATAGAAGTTTGTTTAAGTGGGTACGCACTTCTCGATACCGGCAAAGCAAAAGCAGATCTAGTGAAATTTGTATTTTATTTCATTTCCATGGCGGTACACCTTTTACTATGGTGTTGGCCTGGTGAAATCCTCGTTCAAGAAAGCCAAGAAATAGGACATGCAGTCTATTTCAATGTACCGTGGTACGATTTACCACCAATTTATCAGCGATACCTTTGCCTTATGATCGTTAGGGCGCAACAATATTCCAGTATTTCAGCATTAACTTTCCAAACGTTGTCTATCCATACATTAACGGCCGTGAGTAATTTGAACGAAGTATTAAACCGCGTTGAATTTAAAAATGTAATATCTTTACGTCGAAAACAATCAATTCTTACGAGATTAGAAAGTAAAGAAATGAAGATTTAAAAAGTTTTATTTCAGGTATTCAACACAGCTGCCTCGTATTTTACCTTATTACAACAGATACAACAAACGTAATCTTCAAAGAGATAAGCAAGGCAATCTATGATTTCGCTCGTATTAAAAACAATTCCTATCAAAAATAGTCGGATGTACATCCATAAACGCATAGCATCTTCATACAATTATTCTGTAGTTAATTAAAAGAGTAAATTTTCACTCCTTATCCTACCAAACGTTATTCTTCGATTGAATGTAGATTTTTTTTTATTTAAACAATGTGATCTCCATCGTTATTTACATTACATAAAGTTTATATATATGAACTTGGTCATAATATTCATATTTTGTTATGGATCTAGATCGATAGATTGAAGCTTTCCAGGAACGAGTGTGTGACTATACAAATTGCTATTGTGGGATTATGTCACATTACATTACATGATAATGGTAGACAGTAATTCAATTTCCGGAGTTTTGTAATGAAGCTTTGTCCCGGTTTGTGGAACACTGGCATTGCAACAATAGATGATTTACTGTGTCCTGTCTTTCATAACCACATTGACACTAGGGTCGCTTATTATACCTGCTCGGTCTAATGAGAAGGCCAGGTTGTAATGGCTTGATCGGTATTGTTGATTGTTCTTGTAATTTCTTGTTTTAGATTTTTCCCCAGTATACCATTGTTTGGACTTTTAGTTCTGAAAATGTGGAAGGTAATTGATTGCTTTGGTTATGCCTTGTTTGATGATGATGTTGTACGTGTTTTAAGTTGCTATCGGATTCGCCTTTACTTTTAGGTTCGTAAAGAAATTTTGGAGCGATTCATCGGTGGTTGACTCGGCTGCAAGTTTTTCTAGTATCTTATTTTCAGCATTCATAATTTAGGTTTGAACGCACGACATTCTTTTATAATGTTACTGTGAGCACCATCTTTATATTTGGTCAATTTCGTACGTCGATAAAACAAAGCTTTATTTTCTGGATGGTGATATCAGAGATATGTGCAAATACAGACTAACTTTTTCATACTGACTCTCTATCTAAAAAATCTATTACTATTCAACGTATGCTACTCATGGTTAAAGTTTCAACGTCGATAGAACATTGTAGCAAGCTACATGTCATTTCTATTGCTTACAACATTAATTATTATTCAGGTCATGAGTCGAAAATAAACATAATAAAAAGGAATGCATACAAAATGATGACATCAATATTGAAAATATTTCGAGTGAAGATTGAAAGCGAATAAAACTGTTATGTTTTAGTATCTAATCTGTAATATTGATGGACACAGATGAATTTTTTCATGACGAGTATACTCATCGAAAACAGCTAACTGGTTAAAAGACTTTCGTCATTTTAAGATAGTCATATATTATATTTGATGTACATTTTCACATGATTTATATCTAATATTTATATCTTATTTATATCTTTATTTTATATCTTTATATTAAGTCGTCCGATAAGTTTCTTTCGTTCTATAAGGAAATAATGAATGCACAACATTTGTCGTTTTATATTATTTTATCGAATTACGTATGATCCATGTTGTTCTATCAAGATAAAGATCACAACGTTCGACAGATTAGGCTTTATGTTTGTATAAAGGTGCATTGTTGTAAAAGACGTGTCTGTAAAAGAAAGACATTTTTCGGACAACCTAATATTTACATCTAGAGAATTCTTAGTGCTACACGCACTTAGGTGCTTATATTACCTATAACTTAAATGTAATAACAAATATAACTTAATTCTAAGTTAAACATTATATAATTCATTCTTATTTTTACAACATAATTATTATACAAGCATTTCTTCAATACTAGAAATTAATAGTCACTATTCTTACAATACTTAAAAAATGAATAACCTTTTTAGTACTTCTTACAATATAAATGTACTGGAAATCATAAACATAACTACAAAACATTTAGAACTAACAACTAATTTTCTTCATGTGGCGAAGCTTTTGTGATTTCTGTTGCAGTTTCCTGATGTTGCAGCGAAAACAATTATACAGTACATAAAAAGAAATATTAATTTCACTTATCTTCGATTATTTTAAAATAAATACAAGAGCGTTACAACCGTTAGGCTTTAATATTTAACAACGAATTTGGATAATGACCATTTAAGAAAATTAGAAAAAAGAACCATCGGGACATTAAGCAATCAAGGAGAAATTTTCATCAAATTACACGAATTTCCCGTCAAAGACAAGAAAACGAAAGACGTCCCGTAAATTGTTTCATATATTTTATACACTCTTAAAATAAATATACATATACGTACATATCATAAATGTATTATGAAATACATTATTGGTATTACATTATCCTGTGAAAATTAAATATGAAGGAATAAATTAAAGTTTGTATAAATAGTTTATAAGGATCAGTTAATAAATATATTATATTACACGCTTATAACAATATTTAAGTGAGATAGACTAATAATCGCGAAGATATTATAAAATTTTAACTTTTTTATAAAATGTATACTATAAAAAGACTTCAATAAAAGTTCAATGGAAGTTAATGAAGAGATTAATTATTTAACAGTCTGCCCAGCATTTCTAGAATAAACAATTCCTTTAGTGAGGAGTATCGCACGAGGGACTTTAACAAAAAACTCCTGAAGGAGAAACACAAAAAATAGCCCTGTTTACGACTAAATTAATTGAAAGTTCGAATAATTCATCTGTCCTAGTCGCACACTGTCTATCCTATTGTCGTTCATATCGTCTGTCCTTGTCGCACATTGATGCCATCCTTGTTCCACTCACGCCTTACTCCGTCCTTCTCGCAAAATATTACTTTCCTTGTCTACGACTGTCTAATGTGTCACCATCTACTATCCGTTGCACCAAGTTGTGGTTTCTACCTCGGCCACCAGATGGTGAAAAACAGACGAGTATATACCTGTCCTTGTCGCACACTGATGCTTTCCTTGTCTACGAATATATTGCCATCTACAATCGGATATACCAAGTGCTGGTTCCTACCGCTCGTGCTAGATGGCAGTACATGGATTATCCGTATACAAGGAAAGCATCAGTGTGCGACAAGGACAGATATATTACTCGTATGGTTTTCGCCATCTGGTGGAAGACGTAGGAAGCTCCAGTTGGTGCAACGGATAGTAGATGGCGACACAGTAGACGTTCGTAGACAAGGAAATCATCAGTGTGCGACAAGGACAGATATATTATTCGTATGTTTTTCGCCATCTGGTGGAAGACGTAGGAAGCTCCAGTTGGTGCAACGGATAGTAGATGGCGACACTGTAGACGTTCGTAGACAAGGAAAGCATCAGTGTGCGACAAGGACAGATATATTACTCGTATGTTTTTCGCCATCTGGTGGAAGTCGTAGGAAGCTCCAGTTGGTGCAACGGATAGTAGATGGCGACACAGTAGACGTTCGTAGACAAGGAAATCATCAGTGTGCGACAAGGACAGATATATTATTCGTATGTTTTTCGCCATCTGGTGGAAGACGTAGGAAGCTCCAGTTGGTGCAACGGATAGTAGATGGCGACACAGTAGACGTTCGTAGACAAGGAAATCATCAGTGTGCGACAAGGACAGATATATTATTCGTATGTTTTTCGCCATCTGGTGGAAGTCGTAGGAAGCTCCAGTTGGTGCAACGGATAGTAGATGGCGACACTGTAGACGTTCGTAGACAAGGAAAGCATCAGTGTGCGACAAGGACAGATATATTACACGTATGTTTTTCGCCATCTGGTGGAAGACGTAGGAAGCTCCAGTTGGTGCAACGGATAGTAGATGGCGACACAGTAGACGTTCGTAG